>JAOXJP010064031.1:0-15549 GCA_025762735.1 Platanus orientalis | reverse complement strand
GTACTTGCATGACATTCTCATTAGGTAGCTCCATTTGAAGCGGTGAATCATCTAGTACTGGGTGCACGGCGAGGAAATCTGCTAGCGCCTGCCCCTTAACTGTGTGTTGTGGCACGTAATGGATGTCAAATTATGAGAGAAGGATAATCCATTTGGCGATGCATCCTTACACCGAGGGGCGACTCATAATATACTTTAGTGGGTCAGCCCGTGATATAAGATGGACTGTTGTGATGATGAGATAATGTCTCAACTTTTGTAGTGCGAAGACCAAAGCCAAACAAGTTTTTTTAATGGGAGAGTAGTTTAACTCGGTGCCGACCATTATTCTGCTGAGATAATACAAAGCATGTTCCTTGCCTTCCTCATTGTGTTGGACCAACAGTGCCCCAAGAGATTATTCCATAGCTACAATGTACAAAAGCAATGGTTTACCCATAACCGGGCTCATGAGCATTGGTGGATTCAACAAATATTGTTTGATATTGTCAAAAGCATTTTGACAGATTTGGTCTAATACAAAAGGAACTCCTTTCTTCATTAGGCGAGAAAAGGGCTAGCAACATCCTGAAAGATTGGAAATGAACTGTCAGATGTAGACAAGTTTTCCCTATAATCTCTTAAGTTCAGAGATGTTTTGTGGTTTTGACATCTCAATTATGGTTATAACTTTCTTAGGATCGATCTCGATTCCCCTGTGTCGAACAATAAATTCGAGAAACCACCCTGATGAAATGCCAAACACACATTTGAGAGGGTTCATTTTCAAATTATAACGATGAAGTCATTGAAAGACCTGGTCTAGATCGGTAATGTGATGTTACTTGAGCTTTGTATTTACAACCAAATCATCGACATAGCATTCAACCACGTCATGTAGCAAGTCTTCAAATATGTAGGTCATTGCCCTCTGATAAGTGGCATCGGCATTCTTTAGACCAAAGGACATGACTCTGTAACAAAATATCTCAATCGGTGTATAAAATGTCGTGGTCTCTTTGTCCTCTGGAGCCATTTGTATCTGATTGTATCCGGAATAACCATCCATGAAAGAGAGAGCTTCGTACCCCGTGGTGGCATCTACCAACAACTCTGTGAGTGGCAGAGGGAAGTCATCCTTCGGACATGCGCTATTAAGATCCCTATAATCAATGCACACCCTAATTTGGCCGTTCTTTTTCTATACAGGTAAAATGTTAGCAATCCATTTAGGGTATCAGACCTCACAGATGAACCTAGCTTTGAGCAACTTTTCCACTTCTCCTTTTATTCTGTCAGCAATATCATGTCTAGATTTACGAGGATGTTGTTTGATGGACCGCTGGGTTGGATCGAGGGTGAGTCGATGGACTGCCACATTGGGGTTTAGTCCTGTCATTTCAGAGTAATTTCAGGCAAACACATCTCGGTTTTGCCTCAAGAATTCCAGGTATTGTATCTATTCTTCTGAGGAGAGGCGTGCACTAATAAAAGTAGGGCGGAAGTCATCCTCTATTCCTAGGTTTATCTTGATTAGATCATCCACTATCGCTCGGCCTCCATCCTCAAGTTTCGGAGGCACAGGCATTACTAAGCCCATGATAAAGTCTTTGGGAGGCGATTGTGTTTCTGCAAACAAGCACTCAAAGGGGGCATCTTCAAACAAATCCATTTCGGATTCTGTTATTGTGTGTGAAGATACTTTTAGCTTTATGGGTCTCCTACCCTACCCTCTTGTGTCATCTTTATTCTTAGAATGGAGGACTAGTTGCTCAAAATACTGAGTTAGAACTTTCTTGCCCTTATAAAAGTTCTTTCATTTTCCTTGCTGATTGAAGCCAGAGTTCTGAAGCAACTGTGCAACCAACTTTGTATGTGGCAACAGACCGGCTGGGTCCTTGAGTTCTCGCTTTGAGGTAGGTCCTGAACGATTAGGAGGCCAGGTATGGCCTTCAGGCAAAAAGATGGAGGGTGTCTAGTAAGGGTCAACACGCATTCGTGACAAATGCGCTAGAGGAAGGACAAAGTCCTATGTTACTGACTCAGGTAGTAATGGTGAGTGGCCCTTAGTAATTGTGACAACATGCTTTATTTTTAGCTTCCTGGGCTTAGTTCCACCTTCGGTGTTCTTTGTTGATGTTTCTAAGGACTCTGCCATTTAAAAGGGATTGTTATCAACTATTATGGTACCCTGAGTACCTTTCCAAGGGTACTTGATGCATTGATGAGATGTTGATGGGACCACCTAGAACTTATGCATCCATGGCCTGCCTATGAGAGCATTATAAGTGGTATCGGCATCAATCACATAAAAGGGTGCCCAATCCTCAATGTGACCAAACTTTGTCCTTAGCTTAATATAACCAAGAGGACATTGCTTATTTTGATTGAACCCTTGGATGACGAGTGTGTTGGGCTGGAGTTGAGATGGATCTATTCCCAAATAGTCCAGTGTTTTGGCCGAAAATATGTTGATTGCTGAACCGCCATCGATCATAACTCTTGACACAGGCTGATTGTCGATAGATATTATGATGAATAAAGGTTGATTATGGCCGGGATCATCATAATACCAATCAGTATCTTCAAAGGTGACAGTGGACATACACAATCCCTCTCGTGTCGTAGTTTGCTAAGAAGCCCTAACAATCTCATCATTTGTGGAAAACTTGTCTAGGTGAGTTAAGGCATAGATCATAGATGCCTTGTGCTCTAGTGACATGTGGAGAGCATCATAAACCGTCAGTAATTACGGGATCTTCTTAAGGTGTGCCATCACGTCATACGGAACAGGGTTATCCGTCTTTTTGATGGCCTTGCTTTACTCAGTTTCCATGGCTGCCTTCTTCATTGCATCAGTTTATTAATTGACTGTGGGACCTCATGATGGGATCTACCTTTCGGACCACAACTTGACTTGATTGACATGTCTGGGATGTGGCCGATGCCCCTCCACCGGGGTAGTGATTTTAAGTTTAGTAACATTACAAGTCTCTATTTGTGGGTTATCAAACATTTCATTCTCAGAAAGGTCTTGAGAAGCAGAAGCGAAGCCAAACTCATCATCGCTAGGGTTGTTCGAGTCAGTGATCAAGGCGGCATATCTTGAAGGTTTAAATCACGACGCCTAGTCTGCCATAGACTTGGGACATCATCGTCTTCGTCAGCTGAGGTCAAGTTGCTCGCATCCATAACAATGTCTCATTGGTCTTGAGGTAAAAACTGTACCACGCTCTGTATGTATTGAAGGTCGTGTATATATGCCCTTTGTCAGCGATAGAACCAATCGATGAGCATTAGCTATGAAGAAACATGGCACGATTGTAATGTCAAGTGCCAATCAAAAGCTTGTGAGTCTAAAGACACCGGAAAAAACCGCACCAATAGATCGTGGACAATGGTCGACAAGCCTGTTTCTTCTAAGAATCAGTGGGCATGGAAATGGGGGTCCCCGTTCCCAGTATATAGCGTAAGCGGAGGAAGCTGATAGTCTTCAGGGAACTCGGTGAGGTAGACCTCATGTTTGATGGGTTGCCTTGTTTGGCCAAACCATCGTGAATCCAACAATTAGGAAATGATTTGATCAGGAGTGCAATCAAATCCCTCATATGTTTATTGTTGAGGGGGTCATCTTAGGGGGTCCGTATTCTAAGGATCATATGGTTTCATGCCCAATCTCATAAACTCGTGGATGAATATTTTGATCAAATGGCCCCAAGAAGGTATGCTTTGCGGCATGAGGTCCATGTACTAATCCAGTGGTGGACTATCCAAGGAGAGCGGAAATAATCACAGTAGCAAGTTGTCATTATGCATTACCTCTCTACACGATATCATGAACTTAAACAAATAACGTCACAGGCACTAGTAGTTTTCGCTTAAGAAGGTGGCGAATAATGGGACCTCGAAGCCAAGTGGAAATTCCTTGAAATAGATTGCACGATGACAAGAGAAATCTCGTTGCCTAAACTTGGCTAGTACGTTTCGAAAGTATGTGCACTTTCAGGGTGTCATTGACAGATGAGTAATCCTAGCAGACCGTAATGGGGGGTCTTGGATGGTACCTGTTAGTGATATAGAGATATCCTTAATGTTATACCTATAGACCACCATCAAAATAGTTACCCCTTTAGAGTGATCTTGGTATGTCATGGTGTTCTGTGACCAATCGATGACTAATGTTGATCCCTGTGTCATCGGGACCTGTGAGCGAGGATTTTCATCACGTACAATTGACATCATATTGCAAAAAGCTATTGGAGGTGGACATGGATCTTCAAGCATAAACTCCTCTGGTGTAGCCAGAGCCTGAAGGGGTTGTTTTAACAAGTCGTCCTCATTGAGCCTTTTAAATACCTTTTCCTTTCTTTGTGTTACAGCTTGGAGTCTCCTCTTCCATTTCACCTCGCCTTTAGATGTGACCCAATTACCTTATCATCCCCATTGCCTTGGATGCTGATGAGATCGACCATGTCTTTATCAATAAAGACAACATTAGTGGTTGCAACCCTCATTTCTGCATCTAACTCTATGGTATTCTTGTCGATTAGTTCTTGGAGTTTGTCCTTAAATATGAAGCAATCTTGTAGTGTATGCCCTAGAGTGCGATGATACTTACAATACTTTGGGTCATTAACTTTGTTAGCTTATGTCAGTCTTTTTGACTCATGAAGTATGATATCCTGAGATTCAACTATTTGCCTGAAGAAACTCTCCAAAATCGTCCGGATGAAATGTATAGGCTTTTTCCTGACGCTCTTTCATGCTTGGCCTTCTGGGAGGGGCCTCTTGCCCCGCTGACTTGGTTACCTCTGTGCTATGTTTGACCTTCAACTTAGTGGGTGGTCTTTTAGCACTAACCATGGCTGACTCCATCTTGTTAACCACTGTTTTTTCTTTTCTTTTCTCGTTTGTGGTCTAGCAGCCTCCTTTCTAAGGCGGACGCCTTAGATATCAAATCATCAAACCCATAATATTTTTGGGTCGTGAAATGGAGTGAAAGCTCAAAGGCTATATTTTGCAGACATATCTCAAGTAGTGTCTTGATCGAATGTGCATTCTCACATACATAAGACATATTTTTCCATCTATTGATGAAGTCCATAATTGACTCATTATCCTGTTATCTTTCATTAGTCAGTTCATACAACTTGACAGGTTTGTATGTGCCATAAAACTGTTGTATGAATACTCGTTTCATTGAATCCCAGTATGAGATAGAGTTGGGCTTCAAATTTGAGTACCATGTGAAAGTTGCCCCGTCTAGGGATTGAACAAACAACTTTAATAACAAGTCACCTTGTTGGGCGTTGACACCGCACCGAGACTCAAAATGAGTGATATGTTGCTTTAGATATGTTGTCCTATTAAATGTGTTGAAGTGAGGCTGAACAAACTTCAACAGAAAAGGTGATGCGTCCACATATGGGGGATATAGTTTTTCCATAATGTACATGCTTACAGCTTCTTGCTCTTTGTATTCATTAAGCATTTCAATCATCATTGTCCGCATGTAGTTATGGTCTACCATGGGTGGACCTTGATGCGTATATGGTCCTTGCAGCATAAAGGGAGGTTGTGCATATGCAGTATAACCATTGTAACCATATGTCCATGGAGATGTGGGTCTATGCAAAGGTGGCTCTTGCTGCTAATAAGAGACCTGGTGAGTTCCTTGTGGAGGTGCCTGTATGGGTGGTCTTTGTGGAGTGGATATGTTGGGCACAATGCTTACAACTGGAGCGGTCCAGGTGGAGTGGCAAAGGCATATTCAGGTGTATAGGGAGCATACCCTCCTTGCACTTGGTTTGGGATGGCTGGTCTCACTGATTCTGCTGTGGTGAGATTGGGGCTTGACGGGATCGTTCATTGTCTTTTAAGTGTGAGTTGTTTAATCATGGCTTTTAACTCTACTATGGTGGCATCTTGAACAGCTAGACGACGATCTCGGTTCTCTACCTGAGCTCGCCATTCTGCGGTTGTAGTGCATTCTCCTTTAGAATCAGAACGGTAATCCCTAAGGTTTACATTTTTTGCATTTATTACGGGGTCAATAGGAAAATCCTGGCCTCTACTTGACCCTACTATTATAGCCTGAGATCCCTATGAAGTGGATGTGACATTGACTGTTGTGGTGGCTCTGTGTAGGGTGTATGGACTATCCTCATAATGGAACATGATAGGAGAAGCTGTAGGACCCCTCCCAGTAATTGGCAATCCTCTTGAAGGTGCTCCGGGTGTTCTGGCGTTTGCCACCAACTGGCTTCTGGTCATCATACCGGTGAAGTTAAAGGCTCGTGGTTGCGGCTCAGGAGAACTAGGAGTATCAACAGAAGCATCTTTCTTTGCCCCGATGAACATTACTGTTGCTTAAGATTTGTGGGCGGGTCCAAATCTCCTACCTTTGCTACGATGGGGTACATGACCCAGGTTGTCTTTGGCATTGGAAGGCAAGAAGAGACTATTTCCTTGGGGGTGCACCCAGGGTGGCATTGCATTTACTTGGTTGCCCCCCATTTCTGGTTGCTCATAAAAGGGTTGGGTAGGTTGGCTTTTTTGTTTATGTTTGAGGACAAGGTTCTCCTCTTTTTTAGCAGTTTGCTTCCTTTGGGGAGATCAAATCGAGTTAAGAGCATTGAGTTTTTGAACTCTATTCTTGCTTTATTATTTTTCTTGTTGTGCCTCTTAAGAGGGGTGTAAGTGACCATGTTGCCTTATGACTGGTCCTTTTGTGAAGCATGGGTCTCTGCCTTAGGTCCCTTTCTCTTATGTTGTAAGTTTCCTTCACAGCCAGATGGTCTGAATACTTCAACTTGATTGATAATCTACTGCTTTATCTGATCCCTAAGCATTATGGGAACTCACGTGAGAGTGATATGGACTGTAGTCAAACCCTGGTTCTCAGGTGGTGAAAGGAGATCTTTCCTCAAGCCCACTTATGTGCGCAAATGAAGATTTGCTTGTTCATTCACCACAACTATGTTACGTGAATATCGCAGAATTACTGGCGAGTGTGAAATCTCATCTTCATTCGCCACCACCACATTACACGTATATCGCCGCTTCCATGAGCGTAAAGTTGTGCGTGAATGTGAAGTTTCATCATCATCCGCCACAAGTTTTTGAACTGAACTATACGTGAGAGGCATAGAGCCACTAGCTAGTTTCCCCTGGTGAGTGTATTTAGTCTCATGCTTGTGCATTCCGGCCTTTCTCCATTTCTTTGCTGCATGATACATGCGCGAATGATAAATGTGTATGTTATTCGCGCACTTATGTTGTGACAAATGTGGATTTGTAAGTTCATTCGCATACTTTTGTTTTGTCGAATGAACTTTTGGGCCCTTGCCCTAGACGAAATTATGTCTTTTCCAGAGATTTTGATGTTTTTTTTTATTGTTTGTTTGGTTTAGATTTTGGTTTCCTTTGTTTCCCTGACTTATTTGAAATGATTTGGGTGGCATACCCTCTTGATTTATTGTTAAACTTGTCCTTTTTGGTTGAGATAGACAGTGCTGTCACAGCCTTGGGGGAGACTAATGCCTTAACCCCTGGTAAAGTAAGGAAGACCAAGGCCTTCACCTTCTTGTGGGAGACCAAAGCCTCGACCATAGGTGGATATTGGGAGACCGAAGCCTCAACCAAAAATGGATTTTGGGAGACCAAAGCCTCAACCAAATGAGTAGATGGCAGTGGGGAGATCAAGACCTCAACCCACATTTTTTTAGACTTGTGGTGAACTAACAGAGGTTTTCACAATTGCAACTCCATTGGGGTACCTACCAAAGCATAGAACTACCATTTAATATATGAAACTTAAAGAGAGATGAGAGAAAAGTATTGTTCCATAGGGTGTGCCAGAAATTTGTAACACCAAATTTTAAGCCTGATGTATGAGGTGAAATTCGTTGGACAAATTACCTAGTCATTTTAGAGGCTAGTTTATTGTTTTTATAAGCGGGGAACTAAAACTCCAAGTTCAATGAACTTGTTAATTACAGCCGTTTAACACAGCCAACCTCTGATTATTTTAAGTTGTGTATCACAAAATATAGTTGCAACCATGTAAAAGAGAAGAAGAAAGAGGAAAGTAGAGATGCTCTTTAAAATATACATATATGGATTACACTTATTTGTTCACCACTAAGTTTATCTATTCGAAACTTGATTCATTTTCAAGCTTCCAATGATATCTTCCTGGGGAGTTTGCAGATGTATAATGGACGTGCTCCCTCCTCCTTAGAGTAGCTTTCAAAACTTCAAGAGACAAATGTAGCTAGCCTTTCAGTGAACCTTTGCTTCAATTTTTCTCTCTTGTTCTTCCTTCTTATGGTTGTCCCCCTCATTCATCATTTGTATGTAGGTATTAACAAGCCACCAAAACGAGTTGGAGAAGAGTTATCATTTGAGGAGAACTTTATCTCTCCTGTATCATTTTGTTGAGATGGGATTCTTCAAATCTTATTCCAAATATTTAGGTGATTCTTCTATGCGAGAAATCCACCTTCCTCCATCTTCTGGATGGTTATGAGATTCATAAGAGTCGTGAATATCCAAAATAGCCTTCCTAGGAGGAGATTAGATGGGTTTTCAGTTACTGGTTTTCGCAGTGCGTGAGCGTGAACAGTCCATTCGCACACACTTTTGTTTTGAATGTGATTAACTAAAATTAGTCAATCGGCGGCGAATGACAATACAAATCTCCATTCACCATCACTAAGGTGGCGAGTGAGAATTTCATTTCTCATTCGAGCACACTTTTTGGGTGTCAACAGCGCCGACAAGTGATTTGGCGCATATCACTTGTCGGTGCTAATGTGCCTGCTCCCTGATAGGGTGCGGAGAGGAGCGTTAGATAAGAGGAGTGAATACAATCCACCCTAAGCAAATATTTATTTGAACACTTGTGTTTTTTACGATTTGAACCTTATACACCCCATTTTTATGGGTAACTTTTTTTTCATTTGAAAATTGTTTTTATAGTTTTAACCCTATATACCAGCCTTTGTGTCTAGGACGAGTAGGATTGCGACATGCAAAACCTGGATAGAACATTTGGTATTTGTTATGTCAATGGTTACCAAGATGATTAGGGTAAAATGCCAATATAACTCATAAAATGCCAATTTAAAAAAAAGTTTTTTTTTCACCATTTCATTTTATATAAGGTTATATTTTCTATTAAATCACAAGCACCCATGCCATTTTTCACCACTAGGCAATTTAAATTTAGACTTCTTGGGCTTCAACTTGACTTTCCCCGTCTCATCACCTATTGGTGTTACACCTAAGCTCCCATGAATAGTCTATGGGATAGGGTAATTGCCACTAAATATGGCACTCGGAAAATGGGTTGGGATAGTAGAGAGCCCCAAGGAGCTTATGGTTCTGGTGTGTGGAAAGGAATTTCCAAGGTCTTCAGGGCATTTCGAAATAACGTTGGTTTAAAAGTTGACATAAGAGATTAGGTGAAATTCTAGAAGGATCCATGGTGTAGCTTGGAGACTTCATAATCCGTTTATCCTTCTATTTATCATCTTACTAGAAAAAAGGAAGGTTCGATTTAGCAGCACTAGTGATAAATTGGTAGTTGCATCTAAGAAAGAATTTGAATGATTGGGAGATTGGAGAGGCGGTTGAGCTATTGTTGGTATTAGAAAATTCTAAGGTGAATAGTTTGGCAGATGATCAAAGGTTTTGGTTGGGAAACCCAAATGGAGAGTTCTCAGTGTCTTCCTTTTAGAAAGTGTTGGATAGAAATGTTGCTACCCTTTGTCCAGCGGATTTTATTTGAAAATCCAAAGTACCTTCCAAGGTGGCCTTTTTTACGTGGGTGCTTTTTCATGGAAAGCTTCCTACCTAAGATCTCCTTCAGTCAAGGGGTATGTCATTAGTGAATCATGTTGCCTATGTGGTCAGGAAGAGGAATCTTATGATAATATTTTCTTGCATTGCAAATATGCATTTGAAGTATGGGGCCGTTGACTGATGCGTTTCCAAAAACAATGGGCACAACCAGCTTCAATGCAAGCTTTCTTTTGGGTATGGAGTCAGGCAAGTGCGGATGGCTTATCACAATGGAGAGGGGAGTTCTGGAGGTGTTTGCCATTTGCAGTGTGTTGGAGCTTGTGGTGGGGAAGAAACCTGTGCCTCTTTGAAGTTACAGTAGATGCTCTCTCAAAGGCTCCTATTCAATTGGAGTTTCTTATCCCCCTCTTTTTCGAATTTGCACTTTCATGAGTGGGTCTTTGATTGGGACTCTTTTGTTTTTTTGTAGAGTAGCCCGTGGTGAGGGCTTTGCATCTCTCATGCATTGATTCTCTAGTGGGTTCTCTTTAATAAAATTTTACTTTATTTATCAAAAAAAAACCTAAGCTCCCATGAATGGCTTCTTTTATATTCTAAACTTTCTAGTCATGCCACTTATCCATCTCAATATCCTCAATTCAACCACAATCTTTTTCTTCTTTTTTTTTTTTTGGGTAAAAAACTACTCATTCAATGTGTGTAGTTTCTTAGTTCCCAACATTGTGCTTTGTAAAGTATGACTAGTTTTCTTGTTATCTTATAAAATGTTTCCTTCAATTTTAATGGTGTTTGTTTATCACATGTACCTAATTCTATTTTTATGAGCAACATCCTCTTTAGTATAACCCTCGTTATGGATGATTGATGGCATTACTGCATATCACTTGGTTATCAATCTTATATATTCACTCATTTATACTTTTATTTTTTCTAATATTACATTCCATATATTATGTTTTAGTTCACTTCATCTTAAAATATTTTGATTCTAAAACTGTAACAGCTCAAACTTAGCTAACTTAGCAACCTCCGTTTGCAGCTAGTATGTTTCAATTGTTAATAGCTGATGTTACTTTTTAGAGGAATCCTTGTGTAATGTAATTAGTTGGGGAAAACCATAGTTAAAATAAAAGGAAAGTTTTAAAAGGCTTATTGCAATTTTATAGAGAAAGGGGGGCTTTAAGTTACCAAAATTTCCACAAGGGTATGTTCAAAATTTAAAAAATGGAGTGACTAATGGCACCCCTATAAGTTCTTACCACACCCCCTTTGAAAGACTTTTCAAAATTCCAATCCATGCCCATCAATAAAATGACCTTCCTAACCCTCCCCCTTCGTTAAACCTCTATCTCCGGTGTCTCCCACCTCCTCCCCTTCATTAAACCTCTCTCTCCGATGTCTCTCTCTCTCTTCCTCTCTCTCTCTCTCTCTCCTTCTTCTTCCCCTATTTTTTTTGGGCTTTCGTAGGTGTAGGTCCTGGTAGGGGCCCCCTACATGGACCTGCACCTCCAAACAGCCAGAAAAAAAAAAACAGGAGAGAGAGAGAGGAAGATGAAGAGAGAGGGAGACGCTTGTGAGAGAAAGAGAGAGAGAGGGAGGCAGGGGTGGGGAGGTTGTGAGGGTATTTTAAGTAGGGGACGGGGTGTGATGAGCAGAGGAGGACTGGCGAGATGGGGGGTGTGGTGAGGGATTTTAGGGGTGCTACTAGTCCTTCCCTAGAAATAAAGAGGAGGAGGATTGGGAGATTCTCTATTCAAGCAACTCAGCCCATCCAATGTCCCCAACGAAGAAGAAGAAGAAGAGGGCATAAGGAGAGAGGAAGAGCAGAAATCATGTATAGGTAAGTGGGGTAAATGCTATAGTTAGGGTTTTCTTTTTTATTTTGTTGTTTTAGCTTAAAACTTTTAGCTGTTGTTGGGAGTTTAAACCGGTATTAACCTAGAAAGTTTTTTAGTTTTGAAACATGCTTATGAGAAGGGATTCTATGACAAAAATCGTATGATGTATGGGTTGAAATTAGTGTTATTGATTCAAATATTAGGTGTTAAATGCCTAATTTTCTTTGAAATATTCTGCAAATGAAACATATAACTTATATGTCTCTGTTGCATACATTTTTTTGCTGAATTTTTTAGTATTTTGTTACTAAACTCTTCATTGATTATACCAAATTTCACATTGCTTAAATTGTCCAATTTTAGATCTTCAAAGGATATAAATTTTGGGGTTGTTTATGATGTTATGTGTTGAAATTCTGTTTGAGGTGAATTCGAGTTTCTCATGTGTTGAAATTGGAGTTAAAATTTTTGTCAAATTCCATATCTTATTTCACTTGAGGTTATAGTCTTCTGAATTAAATTAGGTTGGATTATGGATGCTCTTATGCTATATTTTAAGATGATATATGTATTGAAATTTTACATGTGCTTGTTGGTTTAAGCTACTACCTAAAGGTGGAAAGTGAAATACGATGGGTTATGCCTCATATAGGCTATATTATGTTTAGAGAAATGTTCTTTCAAACTAATTGTTTCATGCCATATATTTAGAATGGGTGATATTTGTTTTATTTGCATTTATAAAATGCTTAGTAATGGATTTATACTGTTATAGTGATTATAAGCAAATGGCAATATGAATTGAATACTAGTATTTTTAGATGTTTAAATTAAAGCTCAACATGGACTGAACCTTAGCCTTGTTATATGCTTGTATTGAAGGCCAATTTGAACTTAATGTTAACATTGTTGGATATTTGAAATTACTGCCTACAATAGATTGAATATTGGCATGTTTAAATACATGATGGGATGTCTCCTATAGGCTGAATGTTGACATGTTTATGTGCACGAGTTAATGCCTATTATAGGTTGAATGTTGTCTTGGTTATATACATGATTGGATGGCTGCTATAAGCTAAATGTTGGCATGTTTATATGTATGGTTTGATGCCTAGTTTAGGCGGGTTGATAGCATGATTACATGCATGAGCTGATAATGAGATACGTCGTTTTATGTTGAATTTATACGATATGAAATGGTGTACTACTTTAGCATCCAGAGATACTACATTAATTGCATTATTGTTTAGCTAACATGCAGGGTTGGTAGCGGTACCAGAGGTCGCAGGAGACCTATCCATATGTATTGAGATGCAAAAGGAATCCTAGGGTAGGGCGATCTCGGAGCCACCTACATGGCCGATGTAGGGAGGTCACTCAACTAGGTTTTCGGCACCATGAGCCTATTGATAGCTAGTATATTGAGACTTGGAAAGGGTCCTGGAACCTTATCAATTATGGAGCTGCTTACGTGACTCTCGTACAGAGATGCACTTGGGGAGACTCTAAGCATATTTGAGGTGCCGGTTGCAAATTGAGTTGTCAAATATGATGAGATATCTGAGTCTGACAAGCTGAGCCTGAGTAATCCAAACCTAATGAGCTACCAATTGTATAGATACAATGCTTCTCTTGGATGATTACCATCACATGCAACATTAGATGCCAGGGTTTGTATCCATGAATTTAGCTACATACATAGCATTGAATATTAGGAACATGCATGCTACTAATTGCTTCCTATAAATACTGATGATGGCATGAATACTTCTTTACTTGTTATGGTTCTGCCTAATGAAACATATAGTTAATAGATGTTTTATATCTATAAGTTGTGTTGTCTATTGAGTTATTTTTTATCCTTACTATAGAACTTAACCTACTTACTGAGTTGTTGAGCTCACCCACTCTTATTTATCTATTTATTTTGATAGTGATACCTTGAGGTCATTGCAGCAGGGTAACTGATTAGCCATGTCAGTTGTAGATTCAAAAATGGCTAGTACTTGGCGTATTTTATGGCTTGACCTACAAAGTCCACTCTAGGCCGAGTTTAGGGGCTTTGTACATGCCTTTTTGATTTTTTTTGGGACATTTTATACATCTTAAGAGACTATGTGATTGAATATTATAACTTAGTTAGATGTACATTCATGGTGGGGATGATGTTATAGATATGTAGTTAGATGTGGAGCTATCAAGTGAACAACAATGATTTTTGGATGCATATTGTTATTTGGGAGTGCCTATTATAACTGTGATTATCAAGTGACATAAATTAATTGCGATGGATATTACTATACATTCCCAGGGGTCCATATTATAGCCATTACATTGTTAAAATTTTGGCAGAGATGACAAATGGATTCCTTACCTACTCTCAATAAAATGAAATAAGGGCGATTAGAGATATGAATTTTAATCATTGCCTTAACTGTCACGTCTTGGGTTCAATTAGTGGTTAATTGGAACCATGGTACGACAAAAAATCCCCCATCATTCTAATATTGCATTTACTTCCTCTCTAGTTTCATTGATCAAGACAGTATCATCAACAAACCATATGAACCATGATACCTCATCTTGGATATGCCTATTCAACTCATTCATCATAAAGATAAAGAGACACACGTTGATTACTAACCACTGGTGTAAACATAATGTGATCACAAACTTGCTCATCTCTCCCTAGTTGTCCTATACTAGTTATCTATTTCCTTTCTTTTCCAAAACCCGGCCCTCTCAAATGATTTTACCTATCGTATGTTTCCTTTTAGTCTTTGAAGACCATGTGAAGATCTTTCTTCTTTCTTATTTTTTCCATCAATTGCCTAAAATAACAAAATAGCTTTAGTTTTCAATTTCTTATGCATAAATCCAAACCAAATTTTGTAATACTTTAATTTTATGTCTAAAACTATGCTTCTCTCAAAGTTTCATTGTACAGCTCAAAAGTTTAATCTTATGATAATTACTACAACTTGGAATATTTCCATTTTTCTTGTATATAGGCAGCTTAATAATATCCATCCATTCATCTAACAAATTTTTAGTCCTAATGATCTTGTTAAACAACTTATTTAACCATGATACTCCATCATCTACCATGAATTTCCAAATCCTAATGCCTTCCATGTATTCATATTTCTCAATGCTTCTTTAACTTTAGACAATCTAATCCTTCAAAGATACCTATGATCACCAAACACATTCCCCGACTAATTCTAGTTAAACCGACATTTTCCATATGATCCCCATTTAGTAAGTTCTAAAAATAGCTTATCCATCTTTATTTTGTCTCCTCGTCTTTTACTAAGAACAAAATGTATTATTCAATTTTAATTAAATTTTAAGGAAAATTAGTTTTTTTTATAATCTCGCATAGAAGATTAAGGGTTGTATGTATATTTATTGGATATAAAACTTCAATATGCTCGAGCAAGGATGCAACCTCTAACCTAGGGCTTTACGCCTAATTCTAATTGAAACAAAAAAAAGGTTTGTCGTTTTTTGAGGTGGAAGTGGTGTTCTTCTCTCTTCAAGCAATATAACTTGCTGGAGAGAAAGAATATATATATGATATCCTAGACTTGTGGAACTTCCCCTCTTATATAAGTCTTTTATCTAAAAGCTTGATTTTTGAAGTTTTCCTTCTCTTTGAAGTATTTTCTCAAAAGTCTTTTTAAAATGTATATATTGGGGAAGTCTAACTCCGCCAATGTTTGTATCTTCAGACATTGCCGGTCCCAAGCCCGGATAAAGGAGGAGGGTGGTGTTAGGTTGAGAGCCGGCCTTAATAAACTACTCAAACCTTAAACATGAATCCTGAAAATACGTTATATCGTTCTAATACTAGGGCGTACCCTTTAAGCGACGCGCCTCATTCCCCGGATGTGGCGAAAAATTGGCGAGGGGCACCTCA
>JAOXJP010064020.1:0-15549 GCA_025762735.1 Platanus orientalis | reverse complement strand
TTTATGTCTTTTAGAAGTATTTTCCTTTCCATATTCTTTAGAAAAGAGTTTTCTGAACTTTCTAGCAAATTCAACATTAGAGTCTTCTTCAGAGCTAGATGACTCATTTACTTTTAAAGTAGTGTTCTTTTTACTAGTGGGTCTAAGTTTGAGTTCAAACGTTTGGATAAACCCAATAAGTTCCTCAAGTTTCTTCTTATCAAGATCATGACATTTTTTAATGGCAATAACCTTGGGATGATACCTTTTAGGTAAAGACCTTAATATTTTCTTGATTATTTTAGGGTCTTTAACTTCTCCAAGTCCCCTCATCAAATTAACAATGTCTTAGAGTCTTGTATAGAAGTTAATAAATTCTTCATCTTCTTCCATACTGAGGGATTCAAACTTTGAAGTGAGCATCTAGAGTTTGGATTGCTTCACTAAGTTTGTTCCCTCATGGGTAACTTCAAGAAGGTCCCATGCTTCCTTAGCAGTTTGACAACCAGAGATTCTCCTAAACTCATCATGGCTTAATGCACAAATAATAGAATTTAATGTCTTGTAATTGGTGGTATATGCTTTCTATTCATTAGCATCCTAGTCATTTTCCTCTTCATCCTTAAGTCTTTTATATCCATTTACAATTGAGGTTCATACCACAAATTCCAAGGATCTAAGGTATATGCTCATCTGAGTCTTCCAGTAAGTGTAGTCTGAACCATCAAATAATGGATGTCAATTTGTAGCAAATCCTTCAACCATTTCGGAAAGATCAGATCTTTAGCCCTAGTGGTTAAACCCAATCAAGAGAAACTTGGCTCTGATACCAATTGAAATTCCCGAAATGGATCCTAGAGGGGGGTGAATAAGATCTTTATAAAATATTTAAAAATTATTTGAAATAAATTATTCAGTTCTAATTTAATTTAGTTAATTTTCTTTTAATTGATATGCAGCAAAAATTCTTTTAATTAAGTAAATTGTTTTTTTTTTTTTGAATTTTTCATAGACCACAGGGCTCCGTCATGCACTATAGTGTTACCTATAACAGAGCGAGAGCAGGGCTAATAAATTCCCTGAGGTTGTTTAAATTAATTCTTTATTAATTTTAACCTTATTTGAAGTTACTTAGTGTATTGGGTTGTTTTACATAGCCACTGACATAAATAATAATAATAACAAACAACTAAACCATCGAGCCTATTTAATTTTTATTAATAGTTCTCCTAAACTATTACAGGCAAATTAAAAGACCTAAAATTTACTTACAAGTAACAGAGAATCCACTCTCTTATAAGTGCGCTCCAGTGTCTCTGGTGGGCATACTCCATCCAATGACTTTGATGAACTAACTCGCATTTGGTGACTCCGACAAGTGCTTTACGAACAACGTCTTTGGTGACTCTGGCAAAGGCAGAGAATACATCTTTGGTGACTCCAACGAAGGCTATGACTTGTTGTAGACGAACAAATCTTTGTTATTTAGAATGCCTCTTATGTAGGCAAATTTGACTTATATAAGCACCTTCCTTGCTCCTAAAAGATTTAGTTACAAAGGTTTAGTAAGCTTACAACTAACTTTGAATGGGTTTAACTATGGTGGAACAATTCCAAGGTCATTGGCTAACAGGAATTTAACTCATAAGCTCTTGGCTCACACTTTTTGGATTTCTCAAGAATTTGGCTATGTATGCATAAGTGTTATTATCTGTATTTCTTGGGGGTTAAAGAGCCTATTTATAGAGGTTTAGAGAGGCCAAATTTGTCCCTCAACGACTTACAAGAGTAAAAAATTAGCCATTATGTCAACTTGCAAAATTCAAAAATTGAAAATTTTTTCGTTGGGGACCGATCCCAATTTTTTTTACAACCGATCCTACATGACTGATCCCAAAAATATTAGGACCAATCCCACGTGACCGATCCCAAAATATTAGGACCATTCCCACGTGACCAATCCCAAAAATATTAGGACCTATCCTACGTGACCGATCCCAAAAATATTTGGACTGATCCCAATTCTAAAAAAACTCATTTTCAATTAATTCACTTTGTTATGCTCATTTTAAGTACTTATGGGCCATGAGCGGACGTCGGGACCAAGAGTTATGGCCGTTTTAAGTTGGGCCATTTTTCTTTTTCAACACAATTTAAAATTTTCAATTTTGGTTCATCCTTGGTCCAATCTTTATGGAACCTTTTCTAGGTTTGGGTTATTCATTTTTAATTCACTCTAAGTCCACCTAAGGTTAAGTCCATACCGAAACACTCCATTACCACCTACCAACATTTTACGATTTTACCCTCAAATTTTGGATGTTGGCTTACTTGAGGTAGCTAGCACTTGAGACTTAGGAATTCTTCAACAATGCTTGAGTTTCTTTGGCTTGATCATTCCGGTTTTGAGTCTGTCTTCTTGGTGCTTTCTCGGACTTTCTTCTTAGACTTACATGGGTATTTAATTTACAAAATAAAGTCCTACTACATGACCACTATATGTACTTACATTGTTTTGTGCATGGACATTGACAATACATAAAACCTAATAGACCTCTATCATAGGCCATGTTTGGGGAATTTGAAGTTTGGGGAGTCCCAAAGCTATAGAAACTGACAGATTGACTGTTGGATTCCAAGGCAGTTGCAAAAGGATTTTCGAAGCAAGGTCACATAGGGAGATAGGGTTTTTGTGAATTGAGCTACCAGACATTCTCCAATGCTCGAGTTTATGGAATGTTCTTTTGAGGACAAGGGTGAAACTGAGAAAATGGGCTTGACCTTACTACATTCTGAGTCTGGGAGAATATTTTAAGGCATTCTGCGTGCCAAATACAGATGAAAAGTGCTTTGTCTTGGCTTGAGCAGAAATGATGACTAGGAGTACAAGATTTTTGTAGTCCAGTGTAACTTTGATACTCTGGAAGTCCTAAATTTACTGTGGGGTAGCCACTGAAAGACTGAATTTCTAAGTTTGGGTGAACTCTCGGGAGTCGGTTGAGCACCTGAATTTTAGACCTGATTTGTTGCTCTTTTTAGAGTATTTGAGGGAATTTGAACAGATAAGTTTCGAGAAAGCTCACATTCCTTAGACCATTTTTTGAAGGCCTTGCGATTCTGAAGAAATAGACACCGATTGATCCTGATTTAGAGGTTCGAAGAATATTCTGGCTCCATATGAGCAAAATGCAGCTAAACAACTTTTTGACCCCTTGGGGAAGATTTGAGATTTCACAGGGGTTCAGGATTTTGAAGTTCTTTTCTCAGACCTCGAGATTTGAAGCTAAGGTCAAGGCTGAGATACATCAATTGACCTTTTTGGATTCGAAAATTGGATAAATCTTTGAGAGCTTTTTCAAGGGTCATTTTTGGTTAGGGTCATCATAAGTTGAGAAATTGGTTATTGCCATTCTCGAGCAATATCTACTCTGTGATGGGTTTCTCATAATTGGGAGAAGCAGGGATGCATAGGATATGATATTACACCATTCGGATAATGGGAGGAGCTTCGAGGATCCTTTGAGGATCTAGGGGTAAATTCTCAAATGTGAAAAGGGTAAAATGGTAATTTTTTACTTATGGGTCAAAAAATGTGAAAATGAGAATTTTTTGTCTGTGATGCTTCATGAAAAGAAGGCTTATATAGGTGAGAGAAATTTAGTGATTTGAGTGGTAGATAGGGAGTTTTGGGCTTTTGAAGGCAAAATGGTAAAATAATAAAATTTTCACCTGTTATGCTTTACTGAAGAAAGACTTACAGAGGTTGGAAAACTTATTGATAACATGGATGGACTTCTTAAATGTGGACCTTCAAAGTCCTGTTGATGCTTTTGTGAGAGATTAGGGTTTGACCTAGAATGGTGTATTTGGGCTGTAATAAGGTGCTTTGACTAATTTATTTGCAACTGAAATATCTGGAGAGACTTCTCAAGGAATGTCTAACCTCCTAGAGTTTAGGTTTGTTCTTCCTAAACCAAGGGTGCTTAGAGTCTTGATGCCTAAATGTTGTTATGTTGTCCTTATTCTATCAACTGTCCCGAATCAAAATTTGGGTGCTGACACCATGTTTAGTTAGTACATGGGCCACATTATTCTTGTTCCTACCTACATGCTAAATGAGAATGACATCAAAGTTTTCAAATAGAGCTTTGCAATCAAGAATGCAAATTCTGATTTCACTTAGGCACTCCTCTATATCACTCATAAGATCATTAGTAACCTCCATGGAATCTCCTTCTATGATCACTTTCCTTATTCCAAGTGCACTTGTTGTTCTCAGTCCCATTAGAGCCGCTTCACATTCGGCAAGTAGTGGTGAGCATAGATCTCTCCTTCCTATTCCGGTAGTCAGTACTATGCCATTTTCATCTCTGATGATTACTCCCAGTCCTACTTTTTGGTTGGTTGTTGAAAGAGCTCCATCAAAGTTAATCTTGATCATATTTGGTTGTGGAGGGTCTCAGTGCTCGTCCTCTTTATTTTCCACCTGCTCCTGGTGGGGCGATTTCCTCTATTTCCCTTTTTAAACTACAAGCATTTTCCACTATTATTTTCATATCAAAGTTAGTATTCTCAAAAATAGTTTTATTCCTATTGATCCATATTTGCCAGTAGATAATAGTAGTATAATCCTGTAAACAGGCATTATCCTTTTTTTCTTGTACTATTCACAATTAGCCTTTTTTTAATTCAGTCTTAGAAACTAGTGTATTCAGATTCATTTTAGTGAATTCTTAAGGATAGTGGTGATGCATACCATACTTTCCTAACTTCAGGACATGTGACAAGTCCATGCAAAGTGGTTTCACTTTCTCTTTTACATAAATTATATATTGGGTCTATGTTTATTCCTCTTCTAATTAGGTTCATTTTCGTTGGTATGGCTTCATCACTAGCTTTCTAGATAAAGTGTTTAATTTTTTGGGGTACGTTTAGATTCTATAGCTTATTCTAAGGGAATGGGTTCGGTTGTTGGTTTATTTGTATAGTTTGGTTATCATCATTAGTATTTATGTGAGTATTTCCATTGTTTTCACTCCTATTGTTATTATAGTTTCTAAATCATCACTTAAAGGGGTAGTTCCAATGATTTCATTTTTATTTATGGTATTATTAATATTGTTATTTGTTTCCTCCTGATTTTGTTAAGTAATAAGATGGTATCCTGATTTTACGGTGTATGTACCTTTTTTATTATCGTCCCATTTAATTTAACTATGTGTTGATTTTCGCTTAGGTAGATTTTTTTTATTTTTTTATTTTACTTTTTGGTAGTACTTCTCTTTGCATTTTTTCAATATTCCATTCTTTGTTTTATGCAATGACATCTTTTACGTATTCGATGGTGCTATTAAGTGGCTTTCTAGATTGGATTTTAAAGCCTTTTATCATTGGTATACATGGTTCTTCCCAAAATAAAATGTTTTCTTTGTTACCTACTTCCCAAATTATGCCTTTTTCTATTACATCTCTACCCTCTATTATACTTGTCCATAATCAAGAACTGTTACTCTTACACCTTGCTTTCCTAAAGTCAGTGTTTGGGAAATATATTGTAATGCCCCACTTCATACAAAAAGGGAAAAACTGTAATTTTATCCCTATAGGATAAAATTGTTTTTTGACATGTTTAAATAGACTATATAGTGGTTTAGGAACCCATTGGATGAAGTTAGAAGTGTAAAACCCAAGTTGGGCCTCGAACCTACCAAGTTCGAAAGTTATCCTAAATTCGCATTTGGGGTAACTTTATGGGCCCACCAACACCAGTACCAAGTGAATTAGAATACAAACCATATATCTTTAGAAATATTTATGAGTCTACTTTCCAATTCATCAAACTTTGTGCGATTATGAATCTCTTAGAAAAAATTATGCTAATTCTCCCTCAAGGAATCAATGCTGACAGACCTATAGATTTTGAGTCATTTACCGAGCCCACTGACACCAATCCTGAGGGAATTAGAGGGTCATATATATGTTGTTGGAAAGGTCTTGAAGTCTAGTTTCCAACCTGACAAACAGAGATTGATTCTGACCTCTCTAGTCTCAAAAAGTGTTCAAATAGTGTTGAATTAATCTAGGATTGATCCAAATGACCTAGATTACGATTTTTTTAGGTAAAATCGATATTTCTTCATTTTGTGGAGTGTGAGACCCTCCAAACTTGACCCAAAACCCTAAATATAAGTTAAAGATACCCTAATAGCCTCTTTTGCATCCAAATAGAAAGAGTGAGAGAGACTTGGAGAGTTTTGGAAGAGGAAGAAGGAGTTCTCTCCCAATTGGGTAAGTTTCACTTCCAACCATAGAAATCCTTCTAGATTAGCTTGCTCTGCTACTAGAACTTCATAGTTTCATTCTTCTAATGCTAGAACTATGCCTATGTTACAAAGCATATTTATTGAATCGGGAACCTTCAATACCTTTGGATTGTGGACTTCTAAAAAAGCATGGATAAGAAAATAGGTAAATCTTGAACACCTGAGAGTGTTTAGTTGTATGACTTATATACATGTTGATGCAAATCAGTGGGACAAGCTAGATCCAAAATCCAAAAAAGTATTTTTTTCATTGGATATGGGTTAGAAGAATTTATCTACTAGTGTTGGGATGATGAAAACCGGAAAGTCATAAGGAGTAGAAACATTGTATTCAATGAGAAAGTCTTATATAAGGACAAGACTATTGTTTCAAGTAAACAAAAAGAGTTTATGAACTTTAAGGAGATTTCAGATGATGATGTGCATGGTGTGAATGAGAATGAAACGCCAAAGATGGAAGGACATGGGGATCAACAGATACAACCTTAAACACGTATTCTAGAAGTAAGGTCATCCAAAACACCTAAACTAACCCAACAATTCTCTCATTCTCTATATTATTTGTTGTTGACCGATAATGGTGAGCTAGAATGCTATAAAGAAGCATTAGAGGTCGATCCTCTGATTAAGTGGGAGCATACAATGGATGAAGAGATGAATTCTCTACTATCCAATCCGACATAGGACTTATCTCCACTACCATATGGAAAAAAGGTACTAAAAAATAAATGGGGTTTCGGATTGAAGGATGAGAATGATAGGACCAAAAGATATAAGTCTAAGTTGATGATTAAAGGATGTTAGCAAGGAAGAGGAATAGACTATTTCAAATTATTTTCTCTAGTTGTGAAGATGACAACTATCAATACAATGTTAATCATAGTGGCAACAAAAGATTTACATCTTTAGCAGCTTGACGTAAAGACTGCATTCCTCCATGGTGATTTGGTAGAGGAAATTTACATGAAACAGTTAGAAGGCTACACTACTTAAGGGAAGGAGAAAATGGTGTGTAAACTGAAAATGAGCTTATACGGGTTGAAGCAAGCACCAAGGTAGTGGTATTTGAAGTTTGACAGCTTTATGATAGTAAATGGCTTCAGAAGATGCCATGAAGACCATTTTTTCTCTATCAAGAGGTATGACAATAATTATATTATATTACTTTTATATGTTGATGATATGCTTGTTGCAGGATCAAACATACAGAAGATAAATAATCTCAAAGATATGTTATCAAGGGAGTTCAAGATGAAGAACTTGGGTGCAGCTAAGCAAGTTCTTGGTATGAGAATCACAAGAAACGGGAAGAACCATGTGTTGAGGTTGTCTCAAGAGGACTACATTGAAAAGGTCCGAAGAAGATTCAACATGCAAACTACCAAGTCAGTTAGTACCTTATTGGCGGAGCATTTCAAACCTTCAAGGAACATTCTCCTAAATCTTAGGAGGAGATAGATTACATGTCTAAGGTACTATATGCATCATCTGTAGGTAGCTTGATGTATGCTATGGTTAGCACGAGGCCAGACATTTCTCATATAATGGGAGTAGTTAGAAGGTTTCTAAGCAAACCAGGAAAACTGCATTAAGAGGTTGTGAAGTGAACTCTAAGGTACCTAAGAGGCACTTTTAAAGCCGCATTGATTTTTAGAGGGTCTAAACTTAACCTACAAGGTTATGTGGATTTTGATTTATCGGGAGATTTTGACAAATGAGTCTTCGCTTTGGGTTCTACAATTATTAGTTGGGTATCATAGTTGTAGAATATAGTAGCACTTTCAAGTATTAAAACGGAATATATTACTACCACGGAGGCAAACAAGGAAATGGTTTGGTTGCAAAACTTGATAAAAGGGTTGAGAAAGAAGCAGGAGAATAACAAGTTACACAATGACAGCTATAGTGCTTTTCATTTTACGAAGAATTCAGCATTCCATGCAAGGACCAAACACATTGACAAGAGGCATAAATTCATACATTCTCTTCTAGAAGAAAAGGTGCTGAGATAAGAAAAGATCCATATGGATGACAATCCTGTAGAATGTTCACTAAGACAGTCAAGGTAGTGAAACTGGAGCTATGCAAAGCTTCAGTTAGTTTTCAAGTATGAAGACGGAATAGTTGAACCGCAAGAGAGATGAATCACATCAAGGAAAGAATAATGTTCACAAACACATCAGATGCAACAGGATATCAAACTTCAAGTGGGAGATCGTAATGTGTGAAATTTGATTTGGATTAGCATCAAGAATTCAACCCAAAATTTGATCCGGATACAACCCAAAGAAAAACCCGAATACAAAAAAAATTGGGTTTTGAGATATTTATATGTTTTTCATTCTAGGGTTGTATGTGTTGAGAGAGCGAGAGAGTTTCTTGTAAATTGTCTTTGAACGAGTCTTCCAGATAGTGAAACTTTTCTTTTCAGCTCCATGATTTTTCCCTAAACTGGGGTTTTCCAAGTAAATCTTGTGTTGTGCGTGATTTCATTCTTTTTTTGCTTGTAGATTTTATTGCATCCCCTTTTTTCTGTGACGAAGAAGGTAAAACAATCCTAACATTAAATAAAATTGGAATGGATCCCAAAGAAGAATAATTGTTAATCACGATCTGTTCAAATATAGAAAAAGATACTATACAGATGGCATGTTCTACAAGAACGTGACACCTTGCACCATGGATAAGGTCATCTTCCTCAACCCATTTTGGTTCAGGTTGATTTGGTTCAAACTTGGATATGAGCATAAAGTTCTTAAACTCCACTCTAGCCCCCTTGATGATCTGTTTCGCAAGGGTTCTTAGAGTCGTCTTGGTGAATCTTTCCACTTCCTGCTTTTATGCAAATTGCTTTTCGGTAATGGTTTGATTCTACCTTTGCTTTCTTTTGGATTGATCATTAATTTTTGCCTATTATTATTATTATTATTTTTTTTTTTGGAGTTATTCTTATTAGGTCTCTTCTTAATTCCAACTCTTGGAAGTTCTGCATTATGTTGTCTTTATTTAATAACTAGTTTTTGCAGCTTGAAAGTCTTATTCACTAATGACACTTGTGCTACTACCACCGTTCACGAATGAGCCTGTTCATTCGCCAGTTCGGTGTACTGAGTCCCTACAACATGTTTTGATGCTCTACTTTCTTTGGGTGCTCTTGGGTCTAGAACACATTACTAGATCATTTTTTTGTATCCTTCTATTGTATTTTTGGAGTAAAATATGGGCAGCATCACGCCTAGGTATGGGAGGAATCCTTAGGACATATTTGGGATTTTTGCTTCTACAAGCATCATGCTCATTTTCAACCTTATATGCACACACCTTTAGAACGTTTTGGTAGGGCTGTAGTCCCCAAGGTGGCAACCTATGAACGGGAGGTTTGAGAAGGTAGGGTTGTCCCTCGTAAAAGGGAGCCCACTTCAGAAACTTTTTTGGCCTGTTAGGACAAGGTTGTCCCTCCTACAACGGAGCTTGCCTCAATAACCACAAATTGGACTGATCTTTATGGTGCAGCCACCTCAGCCAACGTTCTTGGTCCCATGGTGTTTGGAACAACAATGGTGATATGTAATGAGTATTGATGTCCACTCATTGAAGTTGTTGCGCTGTTGGGAATCCTTCAAACAAGAAAATCCATTAGGTTATTTGCATGCACAAAGTTAGAGATGAGAGGAAAGAGATGTCCCACCAAGTGTGCCAGAAATTTGTAGCACAAAAATCTATCAAACGGTTTATTTTTTTTATGTATATGGGAAACTATCTCTCCAATCCCAAAAGTGAGGTTATTAATTACAGCCCTTTTTGTTGGGGAAGAAGACACATATCTGATTAAAACTATTTGCAGTAGTAAAATAAGCATTAAACCACCATGAAATATGAAAAGAATATATAAAGAAAAAATATTTATTAACCTGTTTCTGTAGCACGATACAACACAAGTATTTAATGATCTTTTACTCCATTCAAACCTTTAAAAGAGTAAGCAAAGCCATAGGCTAATAAAACTTGTTGCCATTGAGATTGCTTGAATCTTGCTTGTTTTTCTTCCTTAACTAATTTACAGACCTACTGAACTTGAAAACACCTTAGAGAATTGGAGTTGCTGAAGTTGCAAAGGTTGTGAGTTTTGATGAAAAGTACTCAACACGCATATGGAAGTCCTTGGGTATTTATAGACTTTGGTGGTAGTTAAATCTTTGTAGAAGTTGGTTGTCCAACTATATAAGAGTTCTTAGAGTCTTGAAGTCTAGCTATCTTCTTCTTGAAGGACCATGCTTTGCACTCTCCAATGACCACGAAATTACAATACTTTAAGTTAAAATTTAATGCAAGGTTAGACGTAATTATCAATCCATATCTCCGATGTCAATCGTTATTTTAAAAATGTTTCAACATGTGCATTTTTTTTTCTTTTTCATTTCTATTGTTTTGTTGAAGTGAAAGTGAAACCTTTCAAATCATGTAGATACGTGTGGGGATAACCACACCAATCCATGTAGTAAGGACAATTCCACATGCATATCACTGCCGGCTCCTTTTTGAAGTTGAGAAATGCCTAAGTTGATCCTCAGGCTTGGTGAAACTCAATAATCCTTTATTCTTTTTTTAACTTTGGTTTTAGGAGAGAGGAGGTTGTAAGTGTAGCACCCAAAGCACGCCTCGGCTTTGGTTTATTCTTTTTTAGTCTACTGTGGTTGGTTTTTTGGTCGGCCTAAGTTGTCCTAATCACATACTCACAGCCTCAATAATTGAAACACAAAGATCAAGAGAGAGAGAGAGAGAGGAATATTCATAGTTTAACCAAATGAATTTTAAATTAATGGCAAAAAGGATCTTCAAATAACCCAATTTTCTCTTGAGGTGACTGGGTCAGGACGATAGAGCCGGCTTGGTTTCTTAACATTCAACCAGACTCCATTTGGTAATCAGGTTCAATGTGTGGATAATCCGGGATCTTTAGTGAATAAAGAGGTAAATAAATAAATAACATCCTGGTTCTAAGGTCAAGCTGGTGATATAGAACATACAGCACAAGCTT
This sequence comes from Platanus orientalis, assembly GCA_025762735.1. Lineage (NCBI taxonomy): Eukaryota > Viridiplantae > Streptophyta > Magnoliopsida > Proteales > Platanaceae > Platanus > Platanus orientalis. Next base: position 4,209 of record JAOXJP010064020.1, on the reverse strand, counting down.
TCCTTGAGTAGAGGGACCGACAGAAATTTACACACAAGAAGGGCAAAAAGCACTAGTAGAAATCATGAGCCTCGAGAACGGAATTGTGTGAAATTTGGTGAGCTTAAGCGAAATTTCGCAAGGATCAAAACTCATTGCTTTACCATGAGCACTGCCCCTTTTTGCATAAATTCCTTTGTTAAGCCCTCAAATCAGCGTTTTTACTATTTTTAAAATTTTCCTTTTCGTTATAACTTTCTATTTAGAAGTCAGAATAAGATTCAGTTTGTTCTAGGATGTTTCTTAGTGATAGTAGTATTTGATTTTGTTAGTATCTCAATTTTCTATTTTTGGTAAAATTTACTAAATTAGCCTAATCCCGTGTCTAACATGAATTAGGGTTTCTTTTCTCTATTTAAAGCATTGTAGCCTTCAAGGCAATTCAGTTTTCTCAATTAATAAAAGTTTTGGAGCGAGTTTCTCTTCCTTAGTGAAGTTTAGGGTTTTTCTCAATAAAGGAGAACAATGTGTTCTTCTCCTTGCTATTCTGCTGCATCAGTTGGTATCAGAGCCTAGTCAACAAGCCTGGGTTCGATGGCTAACTCACAAAACGATGGTAACCTCTCTGGCAATGGTGCTCGTGAGGGAGTGGCTCTTTCGAGAGCCGACTTTCAAAATTTCCAGCGTGACAACCAGCAAGTATTGCGTGAGTTACAGATATGGTTGATGTTGAAAGTTACTTAGCTTCGTGGAGACGATAGGAATCATGACGGTCATCAAGCCCATCGTGATTGTATTCCAAATCAACAAAATAGACAACGAGTCTATGAAGAACCGTCCAGTGACGAAGGGTACGTCGAAGGAGATAATCATGAATAAAGAGGCCAAGGATTTAAAGGTCATGGTGCCCGTGGAGGCCAATACTTCAGGGGATATGGTGGTTGAGGAGATTAAGGCGAATATCGGGTGAAGATGAACTTGCCCAGTTTTGATGGTTATCTTCACATCGAAGATTTTCTTGATTGGCAGACCGGTGTGGAAAGGATCTTTGATTACATGGAGATTCAAGAAGAGAAGGTCAAACTAGTAGCCTATAAATTAACTGGGGGAGCATCTGCCTAGTGGGAGTACACTCAACTTAATCGCATAAGATAAGGAAAAGCACAAGTGCGATCTTGGTTGAAGATGTACACATGCTACGGGCTAGATTTTTACCACCAAACTATGAGCAAATGCTTTTTCAATAGTATCAGAACTGTAGGCAAGGAAGTCAAACCGTGGTGACATATACAGAGGAATTCCAGCTACTCCAAGCACGTAATGAGTTGTCAAAAACTGAGGCACAATAGGTTGCACGGTTTATTGGAGGATTATGTGTGGCCATCCAGGATTGAGTATCCCTACAAGTCATATTCTCTATTGTAGAGGCTATTAACTCCACAATGGGAGCAGAAGCACAGCTAAATCAAACACATACGAAGAATCAAGTGCCAAATAGAGGTTTCCTCGAATATTCGTGCACTGCGGTGAATAAGGGAAAGTAGCATGTGACTTCACCACCACTAGTTACTACAAATCGAGAAGTGAGCAACAGAACTGGACCGATAGGGAACACAGCCCGAAATCCTAATCCTTTTGAGTGACCCACAGTTGACAAGTGTTATTGATGTGGAGTGCTTGGGCATCGTTCAAACCAGTGTCCACGAAGGAGAACGACAAACCTAATGAAGGGCGACGAGGTTGATGAGGAAAAGCAAGTAAAGGCTGATGACCATGGTGTGACCGAGCCAGATGATAAAAATATCCTCTCACACTCTCTCGTAGTAAGGAGGTTATTGTTAGCACCAAGGCAAGAGGGACACCCACAGAGGCATAGTACTTTTAAGACTAGATGCACTATCAACCGAAAGGTCTATGATGTCATTATTGATAGTGGCAACACCGAGAATATTATGTCTCAAGCCATGGTTTCAAAACTTGGCCTAAAGACAGAGAAGCACCCCTCACCGTATAACATTGGGTGGATCAAGAAGGGCATCGAATCAAAGGTAACACGTACATGTCGTTTCTCTTTCTCTACTGGCAAAACTTATCTTGATGAAATTGTGTGCGATGTGGTGGAAATGGATGTCTGCCACATAATCTTGGGGAAGCCATGTCAATCTGATATTGATGCCATGCATAGGGGTCAAAACAATGTTTATTCATTCAACAAAGGGGGACAAAAAATTACTCTAGTACTTCTTAAGGGAAACAATTCACCCGAAGCTTCAAAAGTGGAAGGTAAGTCGTTTCTCCTTTCTGGAAACAAAGACTTTGGAGCAGAGGTGGAGGAAATAGGGGAGATTCATGTATTAGTCGTGCAAGGAGTGGTGCAGGTAGACTCTATTGCGATTCTAGATAAATTACGACCAATACTTGATGAGTTTAAAGAGATCACTTCAGAAGAACTACCTCATGGTTTACCTCTGATGCGGGACATACAACACCACATCGACCTAGTACCAGGTTCCAACCTACCTAATCTCCCACACTACCGGATGAATCCAAAAGAGAGATAAATTTTATAGGAACAGGTGGATGATCTTATGCAAAAGGGGCTGATTCAGAAGAGCATGAGTCCTTATGCTATACTCGCTCTGTTGACTCCAAAGAAAGATGGTAGCTGGCATATGTGCGTAGATAGCCGAGTCATTAACAAAATAATAGTTAAATATAGGTTTCCCATATCGTGACTGGAGGACATGTTAGATATGCTGAATGGATCGAAGATTTTTACAAAGTTAGACCTGCAGAGTGGGTACCACTAGATTCGTGTGAGGCCTGAGGATCAATGGAAGACTGCATTTAAAATAAAAGAGGGTCTATATGAGTGGTTGATGATGCCTTTTATACTATCCAACGCTCCAAGTACCTTCATGAGGCTGATGAATCAAGTACAAAAACCCTTCATTGGCAAATTTATCGTTGTTTACTTTGATGACATCCTAGTATATATATGTCGGACTGAGGCTGAACATATGACACACTTGAGGGAGGTTCTAACAGTATTGTAGGAAAGAAGGGTAATTTCATGACCGATAGTTTATTGTTTCTTGGGTTTGTAGTGAGTGTTGATGGCATTCGAGTTGATGAGGAGAAGATGAGAGCAATTCTTGAATGGCCAACTCCTAAAACAGTGAGTGAAGTTCACAGCTTCCACAGCCTAGCAACCTCCTACAGGAGGTTTATTAGGAATTTCAGTAGTATTGTCGCACCCATCACTGAATGCATGAAGAAATGAAAGTTTTATGGGGAGAATAAGCATATCAGAGTTTTGTTTTGATTAAGAAGTTGTCCACTGCACCAGTCTTAGCATTACTAAGCTTTAAGAAGCTCTTCCAAGTAAAGTGTGACGCTTTCATTATGGGGGTAGGTGTCGTGCTGCCACAAGAGAGTTATCCAATGGCATTTTATAGTGAGAAGCTTAGTAAGGCATGTAAAAAGTGGTCAACATATGAAATGGAGTATTATGCAGTCTTTTGTGCTTTAAAGCATTAGGAGCATTACTTGATTCAACATGATTTTGTGTTATTCACTAACCACCAAACATTAAAATTCATTAACAGTCAGAATAACATCAACTGAATGCATGCCAGGTGGGTTTCCTACATTCGAAAGTTCTCCTTTTCACTGAAGCACAAGTCAGGCCAGCAGAATAAGGTTGTCAATGCGTTGAGTAGACATGCATCCTTGTTAGTAACATTGTGGACTAAGGTTATTGGTTTTGACTGTTTGAAGGAGTTGTACGAAGAAGATGACAATTTTGGAAGTATTTGGACTAAGTGCCAGAATTAAAGGTCGGTCGAAGGCATGCATGTTCAAGATGGATACCTATTTTATGATAATCAATTATGCATCCTAAGAAGTTCACTAAGGGAGTAGATAATCCATGAGTTGTTTAGTGGAGGATTGGGTGGACATCTGGGATGAGACAGGATAGTGGCCTTGGTTGAAGAGTGGTATTATTGGCCTTAGTTGAAGAGGGATGTGAGCAATTATGTTCGCAAGTGCCTAATTTGTCAAACGACAAAAGGTCAGTCTTAAAATATAGACTTGTATCTACCTTTACCAATTCTAGCGTTGTCTTGGGTGGATCTGTCTATGGATTTTGTATTGGGTCTTCCGCGGACTCAGCGAGGTATGGACTCTGTCTTTGTGGTAGTTGACAGGTATTAAAAAATGACACAT
>JAOXJP010064009.1:0-15549 GCA_025762735.1 Platanus orientalis | reverse complement strand
AAAGTGTATTTCACTTTTTCTGCCCTGATGTCATTCCAACTTTAGCCACTCTCTAAGTTGTCTTACCAAATCTGGCCTTGAACTCTTATCTCCCTGATCTCTAAGCCCGTAAAAGAGATTAGAATTTTCAGTAACAAAAATACAAGTTTTGTATGGGCCTTAAAGAAAAAAAAGGATGAAGAATTTTCAATAGTTGACTCTAAATATCAAAAAGTGTGTATTATACTAAACATCAGGTTACACCCATAACCAAGTTTGATTAATGAATTAGATTGCCAAGGAGACTCAAACAACACAAGAAAATGAATTTAAAGTGTAGATGATGCACTATGAACCAATACTCTACATACTGGTGGTTTCTGATTCATTTAGGATGCAGTCACATATTCATTAAAAAAAAGAAGGATGCAGTCACATGAGGTTTTATTTTTCTAATAATTAAATTCGAAGAAACCTACAACAGGGTCGGGTATGCCATCTTATGTTAATCTGATTTAACAATAAAATGTATAACTTAACAGTGGGCACCCTCATGAACCCAACCAGATTTCCTCTTAGGAAAAAGCTTCTGGTAACCCTCTTGCGCCAGGTACTGTGACACATGGTGAAAAAAAAACGAAGACATTTTTGCTTCCAATATTATGTGTTTTTTCACATTTTCTGCCACACCCGGGGCAAGAGGGTGGCCAGGTGCTTTTCGCAACAGGAAATCCACCCTCTCATAGAACTGGAGTTTTACTTTTATTATGTTCGTGTAAAACACCGTAGTTTGATTAATGAATTAGATTGCCAAGGAGACTCAAGCAACTTAAAGAATGAATTTAAACAATAGATGATGCACCATGAACCAATACTCTACATACTGGTGGTTCCTGATTCATTCGTATGGTGCCAGGCATTGTGTAACACATGGTGAAAATATTAAAAACAAAACACGTTTTTTGGTCCAATGTCAGGTGTTTTTTACTTTTCTGCCACCTGTCTCATAACGCCCCGGACAAGTGACTTCGTGTAAAACACGGTAGTTTATATACCAACTCTAAAGCCCTTCTTCATTCATCTAGGAAACTATGGAAATAACCAAAAGTAGTGTTATTGTTTTGCTGTTTGTGCTTTTACTCCTAATGGAGTTCAGTGCCAGTAATCAATATTCCAACGTGAGTGTCATAGAGACTGAACGCCAAGCTCTTCTCAACTTCAAAAACACTCTCACGGATCCTTCAAACAGGCTTTCCTCTTGGGTTGGTGAAGATTTTTGTACATGGAGGGGAGTAGGTTGCAACCAAAAAGCAGGTCATGTCGTCAAGCTCAACCTTCGAAACCCTTATTCGTTCCAGACGGCTGATTGGTATGATCATCCTAGTAATTATAGCAGAAGCTGTTTGGGAGGTGAGATAAATCCTTCTTTATTAGAGTTGAAATATTTGGATCATTTGGATTTAAGTATGAATAACTTTACAGGAATTCAAATCCCAAAGTTCTTTGGTTCCCTTAAAAAATTGAGATATCTTAACCTCTCTCGTGCGGGCTTCGAAGGGATGGTTCCACATCATCTTGGAAACCTCTCTAGCTTGCGATATCTCGATCTCAATGGAGGTTCCATGCCAAATGTTTTTCAAAATTTAACTATTGACAACCTAAAGTGGGTTTCTCATATTTCTTCTCTGCGACACTTGGACCTGTCTGAGATGTACATTGTGGATGCAACCGATTGGTTGTATGAAATTAACATGCTTCCTAATCTTTTAGAATTACGGTTATCCAATTGTGAGCTTCCTAACATTTCTCCTCTTTCATATGTTAATTTCACTTCTCTTGCCATTCTTGATCTCCGATGGAACAGAATTAATTCCACAATTCCACGCTGGTTGTTTAATCTTAGCAGCCTTGTGTATCTCAGTCTTGGAGACAATCTTTTTCATGGTTCAATTCCAGATGCAATTGGGAATATGACTTCTCTTACACATCTTAACCTGTATTACAATGAGTTCGAGGGTGAGATACTGAAAACAGTGAGGAACCTCTGCAACTTACAAAGCTTAATGTTGACAGATAACAAATTTAGCGGAGGTATATCTGTCTTTTTAGAAAGTTCATCTGGTTGTCTTGGGAAAAATTTGGAGATTTTGGATTTATTGGACAATGAGTTTCGTGGTCCAATCCCGGAAGGTCTTGGACAACTTTCAAAGCTGCAATCTCTACATATCTCTTACAATTCCTTGGAAGGTACTGTATCTGAACTTCACTTTGCCAAACTCAAAAGGTTAAAAGTGTTAAGCATGTCGTCAAACTCATTGGTTTTGAATGTGAGCTCCAAATGGATTCCTCCTTTTCAACTCCAATCTCTTTCTATGAGATTTTGCAAATTGGGGCCCCAATTTCCTCCATGGCTTAAAACACAGGAACATTTCATATTTAGACATGTCAAACACAGGCATCTCAGTTGCCATTCCTGACTGGTTTCAAGACCTATCCTTGTTCATCTATGAGTTGGATCTCTCTAGCAATCAGATCCATGGAAATATGCAGAACTTTACAAAACTGGGAAGTCACTCTGTAATGGAATATTTATCTCTCTCCGACAACAGTTTCACTGGTAGCATCCCCATGTCATTATGCAAGTTAGAGAAATTGCATTCTCTTGATCTCTCCAAAAATCATTTCTCTGGACGAATACCTCGATGTTGGAAGCATTTAATGTATTTGGAAAGTATATCAAATAACAATTTATCCGGTCATATTGCAAGCTCTATGGTTTCTCTAAATGTCATCAGTTCATTACATTTCTCCAATAACCATTTGACTGGTAGCATCCCCAAGTCATTATGCAAGATAAAAAATTTGCAGCTTCCTGATCTTTCAAAAAATCATCTGTCTGGAAGACTACCTCGATGTTGGAAGCATTTAATGTCTTTGTATTGGATAGATTTATCATATAACAATTTATCCGGTCATATTCCAAGCTCCATGGGTTCTCTAGATACTGTCAACTCATTATATCTCTCCGGTAACCATTTAACTGGAAGCATCCCCATGTCATTATGCAAGATGAAGAATTTGCAATATCTTGATCTCTCAAAAAATCATCTCTCCAGACAACTGCCACGATGTTGGAAGGTTTCAACGTCTTTGTATTGGATAGATTTATCATATAACAATTTATCCGGTCATATTCCAAGTTTCATGGGTTCTCTACATAGAGAGTCGAGTCATTATATTTGAACAACAACAACTTCTACGGACAGCTCCCATCTGCCTTGAAGAAATGCACATCATTGAAAATCCTTGACCTTGGTGAGAATGGATTCTATGGAAAAATCTCACCATGGATAGGAGAAAGCTTGTCTAAGCTACAAATTCTCAATCTTCGGTCAAATAACTTCGATGGTAATATTCCTCAACAACTCTGTCACCTAGCTCGTCTCCGACTATTGGACCTCTCACATAATAATATATCAGGAACCATCCCTCATTGCTTTGGAAATTTTAGTTCCATGAAACGGAGAGAAGCAGTTGATACCCAAGATATTTCCTTTCACATAGGTCACCTGATTTTCTTCACTAAAGGAAGAGTATTCGAATATCAAATTGGAAATTTTGATTACAAAGATCACATGTTTATCATCATGAAAGGAAGAGAACTCGAATATACCAAAAATCTTCCACTTGTAATAAGCATAGACCTTTCAAGCAATATTATGGTTGAAGGGATCCCAAAAGAGCTAACAGATCTTCATGGATTGTGTAATTTGAACATCTCAGGAAATCATTTGACAGGAAGAATCCCTGAGACAATTGGTGACTTAAAGTTTCTAGAATCTCTTGATTTCTCAAGAAAGAAACTTTTCGGTCCAATTCCTCCAAGCATGTCTACTTTAACCTTTCTAAGTCACTTGAACATGTCGTCTAACAACCTTTCCGGTCCAATTCCAATGGGAAACCAGCTCCAAACCCTTGATGATCCATCAATTTATGTTGACAACTCTGAACTCTGTGGACGTCCACTCCAGAAAAACTGCAAAAGCGATTATTTATCAAATGTTCATTTGCCTGCTAGTGGTCGCAAAAGCAAAGTTGAGGCTGATATGCTATGGTTTTATGTTGGCCTGGGACCAGGGTTTGCATGTGGGTTTGTGGCATTTTGTGGCATTTTGCTATTCAAGAAGACTTGGAGGTATGCATACTTCGGGTTTTTTGACAAAATCTATAACAAACTCTTAGTGGTAGTGGCAATAAAGATGGCTAAAGTTGAAGAAGTTACACAGAGACGAAGCTGGAGCATAAAATTTCCCTTAGGTTAGTACTCTCTCTCTCTCTCTAATATTTTATTAGTAACTTAGGTTACACTCCAGAAACAAGGCAGCATAATTCCTGTCCAGGATTTAGTGTCCAGGGCACCAGGTGATTTCATTTGGAATAATATGGGCGGAAAAATGAGATTTCATTTTACCCCTACCCATTTTATTCCATGTGAGGTCACCTGGTGTCGTGGACACCAAATCCTAGACAGAACATCTATTTCGTGTGGGAATGTAAGGTCTGCTGCATGTGCAGTCTGATCTTAAACCATTAGATTTGAATCCACCTAAATCCTCATCCAACCACTGAATCTGAATAGGAATGATAGTGCGTTACTCTAGGCCACTATGAAGCTGTTTATTTAAAGCTTATTATATATATGCTTAGGAAATAAAATTGTATTCCTTGAATGGGCCTATTATGCTATGGGCTCATCATAGTAGTATGTATGCATTACGGTATTTCTCTTACAATGATACTTAGGCTGTGATTGGTTGCAATCATACTAGTGTGGAATGGAAAAAGAAAAGAAAAGAATAGAAAAGACTAATTTTCTCATTATTTTTTTAGCTGATTGGTTGTACTGAGAAAATCAGTGAGAAAGCAATAAGAAACCAAACTTCAGCTGATTGGTTGCACTGAGAAAATGTGAGAAAATTATTTTGTTTTTTAGTTAAGTACAACAAAATTAGTCTTAGTATGACATGGTTTACCTTTGTAACCTGCAGTCAACTAACTCTAATCAATTGACATAAGGGCTGGAGGATGAACATGGTTTACCTTTGTAACCTGTATTAGTATTTCCGCAGCTTGTAATTTTGTGAGCATTTCAGTTTTGAGAAATTGAGAGTATGGGGATTATTATAAAATAATCAAGAATGATTTCATACTTGTGTATCAGTGTCAAGGTGTAGACACAAAATATTCATATAATTAAAACAATATAATAATTCAACAGATAATTCTAAATGTATTATTTGGATCTATTTTGTCATACAAAATGCAACTGATAAACACTAAGATTCTTCATCTATGAGATCCATCACCTGAGACCAATCCAGATTAATAAGAATGTGTCCCTATTGTATTCTAATTTTCTTTTGTTCATAAGCTTTTTTTTTAAAGAAAAATCTCCATAAACAAATTGAAGTGGAATAGTTTGGATGTGCAACACCCTCCCAATTGTCCAGTGGTCATCAATCAGGTTTCTTCACGTTCAAGCAGTTGTCCACTGCTTGGTTAAACAACTCCTGAACCTGTTTCAATTCCTGTTCTGGTAACAGCAAAATACCATTTGGTTAGTTAAGATGATGAGTAAACTACTGACCAACTAAACTTCCTAGATAAAGAGATTGTAAAAAAGAAAAGAGGGTGGCATTAGCAGCAGAATTGCTACTATTGACAGCACACATGACCAACTAATTCATCAATTTACCATTCACCATCGTTATTAGTCAGGTCCTCTTTTGGCACAGGAATCTCCAAAAAGGACCGATTAAGTGTTGGTTCACAGCTCCCTATACATGCTTTATATACAGACTGCTATGTCGTTCATATTGTCCTTATGCCAACCTTAGGGTATTCTTAAAATCCTTGACAAAGATAACAGGAGTGGAAACATGAAATAACATAGCTGGGTTGTTCAACTCCTTTACAATTGTTAGAACAATGAAAGATTGAGTCTTCCAAGGAGCAGAGGCCAGAAAATTAACCTGCAGCCTCCAGTTGCCTCTGAAGTTCCTGTCCGACTGCTTCATTTTCAGCCTAACCAATGAATTGGAGAATGGGATAAATAAGAAATAAAATATCCAACTTGGGAAAAATAACATTGATTACAGAATAACACATTGATCACAACATACCTCGAGTTCTGCAATCCGTTTCAGTTGTGCTTCTTCACCTCCATCTGATAATGGAAGTGCAGCAACCAATACATCAAACTGGAAAGAAACAACCGCTATTATGGTAATCATAATTCTCAATTAGTGAAAAAAATCTACAGTCTGGATGCCATATGGTAGGAAAGCATAACAGATAGAACATAAAGACAAGTAGCATGCATACAGGGAATGGAACCCAGCATTTGATGGATCCAACAGAAGCAAACCCCTAGTTCAAAAATAGGATCGATCTAATGCATGCAACCTATCCTATAATCCTTTCTAATAATCCTAATTTCTGTTAAGAATACATAAGAAATATACATTGTTTGCATGTTCTATATAGTTTCCCAATTTTTTTTTTTGGGAGGTGGTGCCATTTCATACATATAGTTAGCCAGTCTTCCACTCATGCAGAAGATCATTGATTTGATGAGGCCGACTTTTGAAGCAACCATACCATTTAATTTCACGGTAACCGAAGATCAAACTCTTGACCTTTGGTACACAGGTTCATCCAACCAAAGGTCAAGACTCGACTAGAAAACAGCCACCTCCCAATTGGGTATAGATGAAGAAAAAAAATAATTATTTATTGGAAATCCAAGATATCTATCAGATGCACTCTGGCCCAAATGGTGACATGGAACGCAAACCAAGCCATATTCAATTTTGTGGGCCTAAAAAAGTTTATATTTTTTGGAAAAGGTATATATTGGAAGCTTATCAAATAGAATCCAGCAGGCCTAAGATAAAAGAAATCTCATTTTTCTCCTTCTGATTAAGAGCTCAAGTAGTGTTTTAGGAAGTCCCCATTTAAGAAGTTTTGTTTCAGGAAGTTTCAAATTAAGAGGTCAAAGTGTGTTTCAAGTAGTTTCTAATCTGATAGGTATTCTTGGTCCTTCGAGTCTTCAAGTGTCTTTTTTTCTCCAAAATCCTTCTTTGATTTCCTTTGCTCTGATCCTTCCTTGGTTTCTATACTACCTATCAAAAAGGTTTGGAAAGGGTTGTGTCCTCATCATGTTCAAGCTTTTATCTGGATTGTCTCTCTTAGCAGGATGAACACTTTGGACTTGCTTCAGAGAAGATGGTCCTATATGAAGCTTTTCCCTCATATTTGTATCCTTTGCCCGAAGGATGGAGAATTAGGAGATCATATTATGATCCATTGCATTTTTGCTGGTATCATTATAATTTCTTTCTTTCTTGCTTGACAGTACATTGGGTAATGCCAAATTGATCGTTTGATCTTGTATGGCATTGGAATGGAAACTTCTTGGATTCTTGTGAGAAAAATTTTGGTTGGCTATACTCCATGGTGTTTGTTAGGGTATTTAGAAAGAGAGAAACGGAAGAATGGATAAGTAAATCTCCCTTGGGGGTGGCTGAATCCATTACTTTCGAGGTGACTTCGTGGGGGTCGGCTTCTAAGTATTTTGATGGATTTTCTATTAATGATCTTATTAGGGATTGGTGTTCTTGTTTATCTTCTTGTTTACTATCCCTTGATTTATAGTGAGTGGTAGTTTGCTGTTTCACTGTTGTATTAGTATTCGTATCTTCTTTGACTCCCTTTAATAAAGTTCAGTTATTAAAAAAAAAAGTAGTTTCTAATCTGAAAGTTAAACTTCAAGTCACACTGGGACAAGAAGAGGCTGGACATGTGGGCTATGTATACCTCCTACTGTACCTCAGTTTCATTAATCTCATTTTTCTCCTTCTAATTAAGAGTTCAGGTAGTGATTTGGGAAGTTCCTTTTTAAGAAGCAAAGTTGTGTATTAGGAAGTTTCTAATTAAGAGGTCAAAGTGAGTTTTCAGTAGTTTCTAGTTAAGTGTTTCAAGTAGTTTCTAATTTGAAAGTTAAACTTCAAGTCAAACTTGGAGAAGAAGAGGTTGGACATGTGGGCTATATAAACCTCCTATTATACCTCAATTTCATTATTATTGATTGATGAAATATAACTCGAAGTTTGCAGCTGTTTTTCTCTGCTGCAAAATCAGAATTAAAGGTGTGATGCTTTCAACCTTATGAGAGATTCCTAGTTAGTGTGATTCTAGTTGGTATCTTCTTCTTCCTCTATTTCTTCTTCATCACAAGTTACTGTTCACAAGTGACTTCTCATGACTTTATTATTCATGAGTGACTGTTCATGAGTTACTATTCACCTTGAGCTTCTCATTCTCTTCCTATTTTCTTCTAGATACTTTTTCTATTAATTTATTTATAGAATGCTTTACTGCATAATCATCTGTTATCTAGCCCATATTAAAACCCTTATCTCAATCAACTTTACAAACCCAAGAAAGGACAAATGGGTTAATGACTGGGACAGGTTAATTGGTTTGTAATTTTTGGACTTCTTTGGCTCTTTGGTTCTGTGTATTTCTGTTCCATTTGGGCTAGGGTTGTTTCATAGTTATTGTTTCGTGTCATGCCTCTTGGGGCTTTCCCTGCTTTGTCTAATGAAATTTAATTTATCAACAACAAAAAAAAAAAAAAAAAAAAAAAAGAAAAAGGAAAAAAAAAAAAAAAAAAAAGACCACCTGTAAACCCTAAATCTGAACCAAATTCAGAAACCATAAACATTACAAATCAACCCTAAAGCTACCCTAATCCTTGAAGAAGAGATAACATAATTTTTCCTCTTTGGTTCTGCATCAGGTGGGGGTCCAACCTTTGATGGATCTTGTCCAGAAAGATCCACAGTCCATAAATTGACCTGATAATTTTATCTTAACTACCCAATCAAGTTCGTTTAGGTAGTTAGAAAGAAAGAAAGAAAGCAAAAGGAATGGAGAAAAAAGACAACAAAATCATAGGTTATAGTTACTTGTTAAAAAGAAAAGAATATATGGCGGCCTAATTTTCTAGGAGAACCAAGGGAGAGGAATTTGCCATTTTTTAACCAGTGTTCCCACTGTTGGCTATTAATGGCTAATGTCCAAACTTCTCCTTAACTACAGAAAAGTTTCTCACCTGTTTAGCAGCCTTAACTAGAGCAGCACTCATGAGCTTTGGTTGCTCTGCAACATTCACTGTGTCCTCTGAGGGAATAGCAGGCGGTTCTGGATAATTTGATGAAAGTCGGACTGGAGGGGCATCTCTTTGCAGTGCCCCAAAGGTATTGAAGGCAAGAGAGGCAATTGTATTGACTTGTTCTTGTAGCTGAGAGATGATGTCCATCTTACAAACTTGGCTTTGAAGCTCAACAATAAATTATCCTGAACATTGGACATGACAGATAATCCACAAAATCAATATCTACATAAAAGGGATAACATGTTTTGACTACAATTTTTTGAAGGAGTCTAATGCTTATATGCTATGGTAACAAAGCTCCATGATATCGTTATACTACAATACAAAAGAAACAACAGAAATATTTTTCTTCCTTTTCTTTTTTGACCAATAATAGAAGAATACTCATATTATGTTTTTCAATAAGTTAAGAGTGCATGTTTCATCATTTTGAGGCTCAAAACCACAATGCATATTTTCCATGTGACAATGGGACAGGGATATGATATCATCATCATTTGATAGGTAACACCAGTACTTATTTAGCAGAAGGGAAAAAAGGCAGGAAAAGCTACCATTCCAAGATAGGGAAGGTGCAAAGCAGAGGTACAACAATAATTATTACATGGGAAGCTCAGAATCACAACTAGCAAAGCAACTCTATCCAGGCATTTGTCAACTTTAGTACTCACAAAAAAACAAGATGTTGGAGCGGAGCAAAGGTATAGACTTTTTTGAATGTGTCAGAAAGCCTTTATGGCCCCTTCTTGGAAGAAGAGGCACATCCAATAACGACATTCAAGTTTCCTACAACCAACCTAAAAGACCCCAAGTTCCAAGATTGTATTAGGCCTTACAAGAGAGGCAGGACCTTGGCTCATTGTATTCCCCAGCTCCCACATAACTGAAGAAAGTACATAGCATGCCACTGTTTCTGTCACCAAACCCACTGCTTGATCCAGATGAATCTGAGATTCTGGATTCATTAATAAGCAATCATCAAAGTTTAGATTGATGGTTCCACCACTAGGGGGAATCCAAGACATGGAAACAAATGTCCTAGGAGAAGAGAAGTTCGCCATTGTGGTCAAATCTCTTAAGATAGAGTCAACATACTGCTTTGGACACTCAAGAAGCAAAGGCAAGGTTGTCATGTGATACCATGATGGCCTTAATCATATCAATGATTAAAATGACTATTTCAGAAGGCAAATAGTGCCACAGACACAGGGAAATTGTTTCAGAAACCTATCTTAGCTAACTGCGCAAAACACAACAGCTAAAACCAACCCAAATACCCAACAAATAGTGATAAAACCAATAAGATAAGGCATCAACTAATGAGTTAGACATACACACCCTGGGATGTGGCAAGTTAAATTTGACTTTGAAGTTAATTACAATGATTTCTTTTTTCTTCTGAATGAAATTTAATGGAATAGTTCTAGAGTAGTAGCAGAAAATTCATGCTGTTCCAGTAACCATCAAATACCGATGCTTATGGACTTAAGCACATGCCCACATAATGAGAGTGCAATTGTGTGACATCTTAGAAGAGTAACAAGGTAACAACTCATTAGGCACTAAAGCAATGATGTGTCAACTGTCAAGTTTTGGAGTTTATATGTTCAGATCACTTACATAATTTATTGAAGAAAAACAGTACAAAGCCAATGCACCAGGTGAGAAAAACAGAAAAAAACTAACAAAATGCCCATACTGATCTGACAGCAGTCAGATGTGCGTCCGACCAACCAGGCAAGTTATTGCCTCTCTTCCTACAATTGTTGGATTGTGATCAGAGTGATAAACTCATTTGCACTGGAATTCACTGTGATTCTGCATTGGATTGTTCCTCTATGGAATAGGATACGAGATAAAAGCTAATGGGGTGAGGAGTTCTTTGCACACCAAGATTAACTTGTCCATAAAAGTTCATTTTTCATACAAATGAGGGAATAGGAAGAAGATGTGTTGAGAAAACAAACAAACTTCTTTAAAGGGTTATGCATCAAATTTTTGACAAGCAAAGGTGATGTTATAGATAAATTTACAGATTTTCGGTATTACGCTGATTTTTTTGGTTTCAACAATAATTAAAGGGTAAGGGGTTGGCTATAGATTTTGTCATGTAATTTATTCAAATATTAAATAGCAGATTCGCAGATGTAATTTGTCCAAAAGTCCAGCAATTCAACACCTAGAACACACACTTCAAATGTCCAGCCTTTTCTCTTCTGAAACAATTGATTTTATTCAAAAACGAAAACTTTGGATTCTGAAAAATCATTCCTTTTGATCAATCTCACATCTCCCATTAACCAACCTTTACACAGAGAAAGAAAAGAAGTACAGAAAATTAAGAGAGAGAGAGAGAGAGATGTTACCTGCAATGTCCTTCATTGGTCGTTGACAGCTTCAAGAGGATAGAGGGAAAGGGTGAGGGCGAAAGAGAAAATGGAGTGTGACGAAGATAGAGGTTGAGGACGAGTGGACGACGGGATTTGTGGAGCTTGGAAAGAGCTTCCGGCGAGAAGAAAAAGGGGAAGAACGAAACGTGAGAAGTGGGAGTGAGATTTTCAAGCCGTGTGAATTAGGGTTTCTGTTGATCCCTTGTTGAAGTTGAATTGACCCAAGACTTCTTTTAGCCAGATGCTCTTTTAGACACTAAAATAGGAATAACCCGAAGCCCGGCCCGAATTATTCAAAACACAAGCTGTTGGATTAATTGCTAATCCTACTATCTCGGGGTTGTTAGTTTGAAATCGAAATAAATGTTCTGTCCAGGATTTGGTGTCTTGACACCAGAGGACATCATATAGAATAATAAAATGGAGGGAGGTATGAAATTTTGAATTCTCACCCATTTTATTTAGTATGTCCCGTGGTGTCTTGGATAAGACATGTATAATGATTGTCTATGATAACACAGACCTTTGTAGGTGTACCATTGATTGACACATGATGTGTTTTTGACTTTAGTGTCTCCTTTCATTTTTATTGGATTTCAACTTTGGAAAATTATATAAAAATAAAACCATAAACAAGTAATTTCCATGAGAGAGTGATACCTTACAAGTATTTGGGCTAGAACTTTCCAAGGTCACATTTAAGTGTGTCAATTGGGTTGGATTGGCTTGAAACTTGACTTGTCTGACTCAAAAATAATCCAGTAAAGCTGAGTTTGAACTTAATTTTCAGGCTCGAAGTTTTATTTGGGTCAAGTTTGGACAGACTCACTTTCAACTCAAACTTAGCCTAACTCAAAATTGGTATGGCTTAGCCCAATAAATATAGACTAGTTTTAGGTCCATTATAAGCCAACATTTAAATAATTAGGCATATTTTCAAAGTAATTAAGGATAATAATGATCTATTACCAGCCCAAAATTTAAAAGGAGTTTTAATAATCTATTTTCATTTAAATGAGCCTTAAGTTCTGGTGGTCCGAAGCCCATGATTTTAGAACATGTTAAGTTCGAGTTGACTACCTCTAGTCAAGTTTGGACTCGGGCTAACCTCGGCCCAGCTCATTCTGGCCTGATTGACAAGTCTAATCACATTAGATTTATATCATCTTGGACTCACTAGAAAAGTAGCTAAACTACTTTTTAATGACCCCAAAACCAAGAAAAAAAGATGAGTTTTGACAGCCCAAATGAAAATGACGGAAATAGAACATTCACTTTTCTATTCCCTTTTAAACAAAATTTAGCAAGTTTTAGAAAATTTAAATTACAACCTTCCACTCCAAAAAAGAAAAAAAGAAAAAAGAAAAAAGAAGAAGATAAACTATGGCCCAAAACCATAAAAAGAAGAAGGCCCAGATATCAAGGCTGCATAAAATTATCAAAATACCCATGATATCCAAAATACAAAAATTGAAAATAAACTAAATTCATCAGCTATGATAATAAAACTAAAGCATCAAATCAACTAAAATAAGACTTTCAAATATAAAAAAAACATGTGGGCCCCACACCTTTGTAATGGTGCCAAATCGTAAGGGGACCTACTTTACACATCCTTTGATAGGTCTTATGATGCTGGGCTTGGTTTTCCCTGAGAAATGCTATTATGTTATGAGAAGTATGTATTCCTTGGTATCTCTATACAGCCTATTCATAAATGTGTTTGGGTTTGCCCTAGACTTCAAACAAATTTAATTGGTGCCGTTCCCATTACCAAAAAACTACAATGCTCCAATAGGAAGATGAATGTGATGATCGGACAATTGAAAAAAACAATTATATCTCTAATAGTGATTAGCCCGTATGATTCAAATAACTCTAAAAAGTAGAACTTTTAGCACATATTTTCTTTTTTGAATAATGAGCATTATGTTCTCTCTCTCTGTTTGTTAGATAAATTATGCTTAGGTTGTTTTGGATTATCGTTTGTATGCACTTCAGAGCTTATATCTAATGGAAAGCCTTATTATGCTTAATGTATCTCTTTTGCATTTAATTTCAGTATTTGTTCTTGCATTTACCTCCATTGTCAACTCATGACAAACAAGGGAAGAGAGCATTTACATTTAGAGCATTATAGACACTTGATATTTTGCATTCTCATTGATACTAGATAAATTTTATTTTATTATTTATGCTTGATGAAATTGAGAAAGGTATTGAGCATGTTGCATGAATGAAAATATGCATATGACCAAGGGGAGCATGACCTACATTTGTACAAAACATGCATATCACAAGGCTAGGGGGAATACTGTTGTGTTGAATTTTAGTTATAGAAAATTTATGTAAATCAAGTTGAAAAGGTTATACGTATTGTTTGAAGTAAGTAAATGTAAAAAATTGTAAGTTTTGTCGGTCTTAGGCAAGGTGACACAAGTGAAGCACCTAAAGACCCCTTAGTGTAAAGACATGGAACTTCTAGTGCATCTTGAGACACAACAGGTCGCTATACAAGTCAAAGAGGTAAGGAAAGATAAAGAAGGGTGGTGGACCAAAGAACAACTTAAAATTATAGTTTACAAAGTTCATCACTTAAAAAGTGGCCCCGCACAAGTCTGGACGGTGCAGACATGAAGAAATAAGAGCAAATCAGATTCAGGACTAGCGATCTGTCACCAAGACCGTGATCAGTCACCGCATGATCGTTCACCAATATTCGTGATCAGTCATCGCAAACAGACCCCAAAATAAAAAAATCCGAGGCCTTGGCACTGTAGGCTTGATTGGTAGCTTGGTGAATGATCATTGTGTTGATGATCGGTCACTAGTGCCAGATATTCAATATTTTCTATTTTTATGACTGCGATTATTGGACCGTTATGGAGGGATTTTGAGTGAGATTCTTCATTCATCTATAAATGAGACCTCCATAATAATAACAATAAATAACGTGAAGGTAGTCATCAACAACTTTGAAGAAGCTCATTATTGTGAGAGAGAATGTTATGCTACTGAAACATATTGGTATATATTTTTGAAGATTACAAGCAAAGTTTTTTGAGATTGGTTGTTGAAAAACCTTCTCCAAGACATGTTCGAAGGTTACCAATTCTTTGGTAACTTTGTAGATTCGTTACATGTTCTTACATTGCGAAACTCTTGAAGTCTTGCACTGCAAAAATGAAATCTGCCTACTGAGAGGCTTGTATCATTCAACATAATTTTTACTACATCTGAGAATGTTTTTGTCAAAGACATCAAAAGAAATCCTATACATCTACTGGAGACATTGAATATCGTGCATTCAATCACTTCTGTCGGAGACATTTGAAAGAGATAAGTGTTCAACAGAATGCGAACTGTGAATTTTAGTTGATTTTGTTTTTGTAATAATAGTATACTATTAATAAAAAAATCAACAGACTCAAGAATGAGCCATTTAGCAGTGGACTTAGGCCCGTGTGCCAAACCACTATAAAATTGGTATTGTGTGTGCCTCTAAGCTTTGTTTAATTGCTCTGCTATGCTTGTGTTGTATAATTACTTTCAAGGATGATTGCAATTAACTCAAGATGATATTAATTGGTACACCAAACATATCCTTGGTCATTATTTCTTGCACACACATTTGGTGGCTTTGCCAAAACCATGCTTGTGACATCCAATTGGTTTAAGTTGCTAGCTAGTCTTAGTTACATCATCTAGATTGATTAAGGTGCTTATTAATTGCAAAAATTAATTAAAATAAATAGACAACTACACCATAAGCTTGGCCACATAGAGTCTCAACTGCAGTTTCCTATTTGAAGATGGGAAAGAAGACTAGAGTTATTATGACTTTAGAGTCTTAAATAAATCAATTAAATCTCTCCTAACACCCCAAGGTTGTAGGAGAGGTTTGAGTTAATATACTTAATATATTTCAACACTCTTCCC
>JAOXJP010063998.1:0-15550 GCA_025762735.1 Platanus orientalis | reverse complement strand
CCTTGTAAACACCCGGGAGCAGAGACTCGTCGGCTCTCTCCATGATCCCCGCCAGGTTCACCAGAATAAAGGTCAACGTCTCCGACTTCATCTTCCTCCTTTTCTCTCTCTCTCTCTCTCTCTACTGTCTTGCTCTGCCCTTCCTTCGAAGGGAGGAGAGCGAGAGAAGGGGAGATCTCTCTATGGTTTCTTTGCTTGCCTTCTTGGTGGTTGACTCGAGCAAAAGTTTCAACAAAAGGAGAATCAGAGAGCAAGTCTTGTGCGTGATGTACGGTCATCTGTCTCTAATTTTTGCGAGTTAAGATGGCCGGGTCCCATCTCTTATGGAGTAGGTAGTCTATAACCCTTTGATTTGTGCAAGTGTGATATGTGTAGGGCAGCGGACATTCTCCTTCAGAATACGAGTTCGGCTTCCCGACTTCTTCTCTTCTCTCACGTGGTACTGACGTGCCTCTCATTTTTCTAAGATTTTATCAAAAAAAAAAGAGTCAAGAGGGGAAGGGCTTTTTTATTTTTATGTTTTTTGTCTTCCTGTCAACGTTGGTTAGCTTCAACTGCACCATCTAATAATAATCTTGAAACGTTTTAGTAAGCTATTGATTATGAGAATAAAAATTTATATATTTACTTGTATTAATATATACTATGAGAGTGATTTATACATATTGATTCACCAAAAAAAAAAAAAAATGATTTATACATATTTGAATTACATTTCATACCGAAAATGAAACTTTTATTTGTCTTACAGATAGGAAACTTCAATTATAACATTTTTTTTCTTTGTCTTCTTCTAGAAAATAGGATTTTTTTTTTGTTGTATATGAAGTACTTTTATTAATAAAAAATATGAAAGTAATTACTAACTTTAAAAAACAAGTATTAGTTATCATAGAGAGTTAACTGTACACATAGGGGTTGAAGAATTTTATAAATGGGAGTAACAATGGACCATGTTCAGTTGGAAAACACTGCAACTGAACCTGGCTAAATTTATGCATGTTGGGTTCAATCGATTCTTGCCATGGCAAGTTAGACTAATTCAGACAATTTGATTTAGGTTTTAGGTTTAATAATCAGATGAAAATGAGGAAAAGTAGACTGATTTGGATCAGGTTATTTATTATTTTATTTGAAAGGACCAAATTAATTTGGGCTTTGGGTAAGGTGGGTTGAAATTTTAGTACATTTGAAAATGTATTTATACATTATAGAACCAAGTTGGTTCCCCAAATTATTAATTTTTAATATTAGAGATTATTACCTTTTCCTTTTGGTAATCAAGATTGTTACCTTATTAAATATAATATATCAAAAAGGTTGACCGGTACTTGTAGGTCCAATAAGAGTGTTAAAGGTCACATTTAACAAGCGGTATTTATGCAATTTCTTCATCTCATTGACAAAATGGTACGAAATAATCAATGGTATGAATTGTCCAAACACGTTATTCAAGAATTTATGGTCAATTCATGGGCTCCAACCAAAAGCACTTCTTTTTGTGTGGAGACTCTCTCAGTAGGTTTGGCTAAAGCAGAAATAAACTACCCTTCAAAGCATCAAATCCGAAGGAAGGAGAGGCCCTCCATCTCCTATATGTTATTTGTAAATGATTGTTATATGTTTAGAAGAACAACTTCAAAAGATGCAAAATCCATTAGGAACACTTTGCAGGTTTTCCCGCGAGCATTTGGGCAATTTGCTAACAATGCAAAATATAAAATAATTTTTTTTGTCAAAATGCTCACACTCCTCGAAGGAGATCGCTGGTTTCCATGCTAGGGGTTTGAGAAATTGAGCATCCTTCCAAATATTTGGGTATTCCTTCCAGCATGGGCAAGCAAAAGATTAATTTATTTTCTTTTATTGAATCTAGAGGGAGGAACAAAATCCAAACTTGAAAAAGCCCTATTGTAGACCTCAACAAATAAAGAAATCCTTTTAAAATCAGTGATTAGTACCATCCCCACAAATGCAATGACTTGCTTTCTTATCTCTAAACACATATACTAAGAAATTGATAAGCATCAAAGACACTTTTGGCGGGGACAAAAGGCTTAAGAATGTAAAATTCACTGGTTAAGTTAGACGAAGACTAAAAGCTCTAAAGCGGATGAAGGATCAGGATTCCGTAATCTATACTTAACAAATCTTGCCCTTTTAGCCAAATAATGCTGGAAACTCATAACTAATCTATCCTCTCTATCGGCAAGGCTCATTTAAGTCAATTTACTTTCCCCATGCCCATATCCTAAAGTAGAAGCAAAATAAATCGAATGGAGGTTTGTGGGGTTGGAGGAGTCTCTTGCAAGGACAGAATGTTCTCCTTAAGGGATGTCAATGGGTGGAAGGCAATGGTGAGGATATACAGCTGTGGGAGGAATCATGGATTCCCCATCTCCCACAAGGCAAGCTTTACTCTAGACCTCCTCTTTGTTGTGATGTTGTCAGGGTGAGTAAACTTACAGATA
This sequence comes from Platanus orientalis, assembly GCA_025762735.1. Taxonomy (NCBI): domain Eukaryota; kingdom Viridiplantae; phylum Streptophyta; class Magnoliopsida; order Proteales; family Platanaceae; genus Platanus; species Platanus orientalis. The sequence goes on along the minus strand of JAOXJP010063998.1, from coordinate 13,079 downwards.
ACCAAACAAATAGCTGGAATCTCAAGTCTATTTAGAATTACATTGATAGACAAGAAAAATGAAGCTGTTTTTGGTATCCCTCTAAACCATCAAAGCTTCATAGACAATCTTGTTGGGAAGTATAAACCCTAAGGGAAGTTCTTGGTTAAATTAACATAAAACATCTTAGCAGAACCCAATCCTCGGTGACAAACTATAGCCCCCAGCTATGGAAGTCCATATGGTCATTGGTAGTTCATCATAAAATCTAGGTTTTCATTTGGAAAACATGCCAAGAGGCATTGGTTGTGAAGGTAGCATTGCATTGCCAAATTCCCCTAGCCGAAACTATCTATCCTGTGTGTGTTGAAGTAGAGATGTCTTCCACTGCCTAGTATATTGCTAGTATGTGGCTCAGATATGGGATCAAGTTGGCCAATTCATTCCAATCTCAAATCATACAAAAACAACATCTATATTATGTTGGATCATTTGAAAATCTTGTAATTAGTTTGCTTTCAATGAGGTTCTGATTAATGTATCTTGAATTTGGGTTATTTTTCACTATATATGCAGGGATCTAATTCAGAGCCAGATGATGCATGACACAACATCTCAAGCTTTTTTGACCCAAGGTGGTTTTTTGAAATGGCATCCTCCCAATACAGGTTGGACAAAAATTAATGTAGATGCAGCTTCTCCTCTGGACTAAACAGCTATGGCAGTGGAGACCATTGCATATGATGCGAGCAGAGTATGTATAGCGCCAGGTATTAAAAGGGGTTGCTAGCAAGAAGTTTTTATAGTATAAATGGAAGCTATCCTAACCGTAGAATCATCCGGTGGCTCTTAATATATTTCCAGTTTACCAATTTTTTTTTTATAAATTCTATATTTCTTGTTCAAATGTGTTAACATTTAAACTTGAATCCAATTTTATCAAGATGAAATCGTCCAAATGGATCTATGGTTGTGTTTTAACACAATCAGCCAAACCACCACAACTTTTTGTGAATGCCATATGACCGTATGGGCTGTAGACAATTTTGTTCTCTCTTTTTATGAAAGAAAAAGGAAATATTTTCCATGGTTAAACATTGTAATATGGAGAATGGAAGATAACCCTAACCCACCGAATTTGCCTTAATTTACCAGCTTACTGTAGTAGAGAAGTGACCTCAACTGTTATTCCTTGTCTTGTAAATAAAGCCAAAATGAGTCACAGAAATTAGTATTAATGTACCCATCACTCATAATACCATCAAAAGATTCAAAACTAGCTTCAAATGTCACAAAATGATGAAAAATAAAAAAAAGAAGAGTCTACCAAGTAAAACCTATTAATAACAAATTGACAAGAAGAGAGAAAAAGAACTCTCCATCAGAAATGCCACTTATAGTTAACTTTAACAGGGAGTTATATAGTTCTATAGTTACCTCAAATGAAAACCAAGGGCTAATTTGGAGAGATTCGAGACAATGAGAAAATTATCGAAAAGCAAGGATCATTCTATTACGCTATTATTTAACTGATCGGGCTGCAAGGATTTCTTAGATGGAGTATTCAGTCACATGCAACATGCATGGTATGTTACATGACCCGATTTTGAATCATCTCCAGTCTGAATGGACAAATACCACTCTATTACCAATAAAGGTGTGACATGTGGTTGACAAAGGGCATTTTAGACAATAAACATCAGTCAAAAGGAAAGTATTGTGGTAAATGCATAACAGATAAGTAGCAATGTATTTATTAATACACCCCTTGTCAGACATCATGTCACATCCTGAGCGAGACTGGAGTGGTAACTGTCCATTTAGATTGGAGATTATGTGAACTCACACGGCCCTCCGTCATGAAGTAGGGAACGGGGCGGGGCCAAGCTGAAGTCCTAGACGTTCCCCAATGAATGCCAAAACCAGACCAAAAGATATTTTCCCAAGACAAACCCTAATATAACCCTTGAAATGCCTAAAGACCCAAACTGAACCACATCCGTTGGGCTAGTAAAAGCCACCCAATCATGACCCGTCCGGCAATAAAGCCCAAAAGATCCATATATCATGTTAGCTCAACCCATTGATCCCTATAACTCCGCCTGTCATTTTACCTATCTAAAAACCAAAGCAACCTCAGACTGTTTTCAAAACAGACATGTATACAAAAAAATTGAAATTTCAACATTTGTTAGAGTTTGAATACACGTGTCACATTGTAGACTTAAAAATGGACCCACTATTGGCAATGATTCTTTGACGGCAATTTCCATTTAAGAGTACAAACTTACTGCAGCAGACGATTTGCTTCGTGCTTTTATGTATAATCGTGCTAAACACATACATCGAGTCAAGAGCTTACTGTACAAAGCAGAAATAACATCTTATGTGAAGCCCTATGTCAAACAGTTTTGATCTCCAATTGTTGTGACTTGAGCTACTCTCCCCTATAAAGTTCCTAGCTACGATGGTTACATGTGCAATTAATAAAACCATGGATTTCTTCTTCCTCTCTACTCTGAGTAGAGCCAAGATTTTCACGTAGGGTCAAGTCAAAAGATTATGTGTGCTCTCTTCACGAGTGCTAATGGTACACCTAATATGTCACATCAAAAAGTAAAAAACACCTCCAAAAAATGTAAATCACTATTTCAATGTGACGTGTCACTTGCTGGTTGTAGGCACACTGTTGACACCCATTAGGGGGCCTCATATCCTCTGTGCCACCCCCTTTATGCGACGTCGTGAGCTGAGACACAAGGGGGTATCATTTCACTTTTTGGAGATGTCACATCACCCCCTAAAAATGAAATGATACTTCCCCTCAGTTTCGACTCACGGAATCGCACAAAGGGGGGCGATGCAAAGGATACTCCCCCTGGGGTGCTCTAAATCCGATCCCGTGATTAGGATTCTCCCGGATTTTAAATCATCTCCAGTCTCAAAGGATAGGTACCACTCCATTAGTAATCATTGTGTGACATGTGGCTAGTCAAAGGGTGTTTGAGCTAATACACATGGGTCAAAGGAGGTTATTATGATAAATATATAATTAATAAGTACTTGTGTATTTATTAATCAAAATAGATATTCTGTCCAGAACACCAGGTGACTTCACATGGAATAAAATGAACAGTGGTTGGATGAAATTTTAAATTTCCACTCATTTTATTCCAAATGAAGTCACTTGGCACCCTGGACAGGATATTTGCATCCTTTGTCAAACATTGTGTCACATCTTAAGCAGAGAATGGAGTGGTACTGATTCAGTTAGATTGGAGTTGACGAGTCACATCTTGAGCAGATAATGGAGTGGTACCAGTTCAGTTAGATTAGAGTTGACGTGAACTCATTTTCTGGTAAAGTGGGACAACTGATTCAAATCTTAGGGCATCAGTGGGCAATTGATTCCAATCACGTCTAAAATTGATATGACCCATTGCCCTTATGTAGGTCGCCCCTGTCACTACTCCTGCACAACCCTCCATTACACGAACAAATCCAAATGATCATGCACAAAGAAGCCAAAACAAGACTCTTGGTTGTTGTTGGCCCGATAATGAAGCTTTAACGAATTAGCAAGAGACACCACTAAAGTTAGTATGGGGACTTTCTATCTTGGTTATAGGATTGCTTACCAGCTGAGAAACCAATGCAAAGATATGAAAGGAAAATTAAATAAATGAACGTTTAGTTATTCATGTTTGTCTTTAACAATGCATGCAGGGAAGCCAATGTAGTAGCTGACACTTTGAGCTTTGGCTAAGGCAGCTGCTGCTATAGGTCGAGGGTCATTGTTATGACCCATGACAACTTGCTACCCCGTTTGGTAAATAGGTCTTAGGATAATCGAATATCGTGTCTAGCCTTGAGGACAAGCTGTCAGAATTCTAAATGGAAGATGTTCAGGTGCATCTTCTTATCAAAGGTTGATACTTTAAGAATTCCAAGTGGATGCTGTAGAAGTGGAAGCATAGGCTTTGTTAATTTTCTTTTGACTTGATTTTCCCAATGCAATGCATAACATGGTTAGACCCACATGTACCTCTCTCCTCCCCCATTTGTTTTACCAAATTTTGTTTCGTTGTTGGTGGGTAGGTTGTCATGGAACCCATAAGTCTGTAACCCCATCACCTCTCAAGGTGGGCTCAACCCCTGATTCCTCTTGTTAGCAACTTCATCTCAATGAGTTTTATTTATTTAATCTAATAATAATAATAATAATAATATTATTATTATTATTATTATTATTATTATTAGAACCAACCACTTGATCCGCAGGCTACGCCGTCATAGTACAAGACCTGCACCATAGGTGGGATAGACAGATGTGGACACAATCAACTGCAAAATGCTACAAGAGAGATCTGCCGTCTTTGTGCCCACAGCTGTGCTGTGGTTGTATGGCACACACCATGGGCTGCTACTTGGTGTGTACATAGTTAAAAGCATACATAAAAGTGCCCCAAAAATTTTCATTTGGAATAAAATGGGTGGGAATTTAAAATTTCATCCAGCCCTCTTACCCATTTTATTCCATGTGAATTCACTTGGTGTCCTAGACACCAAGTCCTGGACAGAACATCCTCTCAGTTTTTTTAATAGTATAAATAGAAATGATAAATGTCATCTGATGGTGTATAGAACCAAGGGTACCCTTACACCAATCAGATGGTCGCACGACAGGCCTAGGCCTCTGACGGAACGGACCCTGCACAACACAAAAGAAGAGTTAAGGAACTAGACACCGGCAGGGGAGGGGGGGCTCAAGCTCTCCGATGGTCAAGTTAAACGGCTGGGAGATGTGGAAAAGAAGTTATTCGAATTAGGGTTTCTATTGCTCCATACTTGGTGAGCGAGTCGTTATCCATACTTATGGGCTTTAGTAGTGGGATATCCCATGAGATATTGTCTATCGCTTTCCCCCATGTTCTTCGCCCCGTATCCCCCTGCTCTCTCTACCTTTTTCTTAGTGTGTTAAGCCAGCTATAGAGAGTATTTTCCTTTGGTAACGGCTTTCGGATTGTGCTTATCTCTAAGAAAGGAAAGCGGGGTCTCTATCTTTTTTGTTTATCGGGGATTTCTGGACGTATGATGCATGTCATGGTTATGACTCCATTGTTTGGAGTCGAGTGGTTCAGGCGGCACCCTGGGAGTGTTTCTGGGGTACTCTGAGTATTGGGTATCAAAGGGTGGAGTGTGTGGCTCGGTATTTTCCATTTGTGCCTAGGTATTGAAAGGTCATTGAGTAGCTAGACCTCTCGCTAATAGCCTTGATATCTTTTGGGTCATGGGACCCCGAAGATTCTTCAAGTTAGTCTCATTCCTTGGGCTGGTCTCCTCGGGGATCCCTTAGGTCGACTTCTTTAGGATCGGGGCTTTGCTGGTTTATTGGGGTTAATTTATATGGGCCTCGGTACCTTTTCCCATCAGTTTCCCCCCTCATTCCTGAGTCTAGGGTTACATGGCTTAAGAATGTGAACCATTTGTGACCTTTACCCTTCATTTTGGCACACTTGGCCTGTCTTTTGGGTTACCAAGATGACATTGATTGGGGGTAGACGTTAATGATGGCTACGCATTTAATAGGCTTCGATAACGAGGAGCATGTTGGTGCTGGTTACATGCTATGTTAAGTGTCATGTCTATTACGATTCCCTAGGCCATTAGATGGTTTTGTTTAAACTTCTCAATACTTTTCGGGATTCACACATCCCCTCACCTCCCCAGGTTAATTTTGATACTCACCTGGATGTGCGGCACATGTAGGGTCGAAAATACTCGGGGTTGCCTATAAATATCTCTCTCAGAATAAGGCTAGATTTTTTTATCTTTTGTACTTTCCATCCCTTTTTAGGCAATTTTCGACAACCCCTTGCTTTCCGGCACTTGGTTAGCTACTGTTTCGGGCATCTAATCTTCACCATCTCCGGTGTCCCTCCTACTTCTGGGCGCCTGTTCTTTACCCAATTATTTAGTTTTTGTAGTTTGAATCTTTCTTCACCGTGTTTTATTTTGTCGTTTGCTAGATCCTATGTTAGTTTATTTTCTGAGCAAGATTTCACCGCCGCCAGCTATGCTTTCAAGTTAGGGGAACGAACTCTGACTCGGTTTCATTCTACTTTTTTTATTCCTAAGGAGTCATCCTTTTTTCTCTTAGGAACACCCAGGCCTTCGAGGCCCCTATTGGTAACGTAGCGTTGTAAGAGCAGGCCCTCATGGCGGGTCTTTGCTTTTTGGTTCCCTTGATTTTTAGGGAGTTGCTATCCTTCCTTGGTTGGTGCCGGGACAACTGATGCCCAATGCCTGGTGAATAGCCATAGAATGTATGGTCCTATGGAAATTAACTTTTAAGGGGATGACTCACCTCACCTTAAAAGAGTTTTTTCATTGTTACTGCTCGAAAGAGCAAGAGCCGGGGTGGTTTTATTTTGCTAGCCGAGACCCGACTACAACTCTAGTGACTGGGCTCCCAAGTTCTAACAGCGGGTGGAGGGGCTGATACTTTTTTAACTCGGGCGAGGGTTGGGAGTACCCCCTTAGGGAAGTCCCTCTCGTGAGGTTTAATTGGGGTTGGGCGTCGGTTATCAACCCCGTAGGTGAGTCACCATTTCTCATTTTTTGTGTACTTGTGATTGTTTTTGTACCCTTCCCCTTTTTATTTCTTCTTATGCGTTCGTTTTTTTTTAGTCTCAAAGGTAGAAGAACTATCCCCCTAGGAGGAAACCCGCATACGAGAGGTCATGAATCACTCGTCCCATGCCTACCCTGACCTTGTGATTCTCTCGAATCTCCATAGGTTTGGATTTGGGCCAGAACCAGGTAGCTGCCCTTTTCTTTTCTATCTTTTATTTTCGTGTCGTCCACTTTTTATTTCCTTCTTGCCCCCCTTTTCCCTTTTCTCTCTCTCTGCTTTTTTTGTTCATATGGTTAGTTTTTTACCTTGGGTTCATCTTCTGTGCAGCAATGGGGCCAAACAAGAAAATTTTGGCCCAGGCCCAGGAGACTAGGGCAACGGGCCAAGGGGTGGTCATGACCAGCAAAAAATGGAAGCGGCACATCATCACCAGGGGGCCCTCTCAGGTGCAGGCCCCTAAGGTCGTTCTAAAAGAGGCACCAATCTAGCCAACCCCCACCTCGCCAGTATCAATCCCACCTGTCGAGGCCTCTATTACCTTCATTGATTTGGAGGTTGAAACCACCGGGTCGCCTCCACATCCAGTGATCGAGGGTGACGCAACGGCCCCCATTGTAGCCCCCATCGAGGTTGCCTCTGCCACCGAGGCCACCCCTCCTCCTGCAATGGTCACGATAGCTCCTTTTCCCTGAGTGGCATCGTCTTCTGTTGCAACTAATGCTTGGGCACTCTCATCCTCACCCCCGAAGAGGGGTCAGTCTTCATCCAGGCCCTCCTCTTGGTTGTTGAAGTCAAGCCTTGGGGCGGACTATCTCTTCGGAGGCATTTCTCCCAAGGACCTCGAGTCCTTGAAGAAAAATCTTAGCCCTACTGCGCTCCACTGAGAGATGATGCACTATGCGGCCAAGGTAATTTCCTTCCTCCTCTTTGTATTTTGCTTTTTTGTTTATCACTTGTATGCCTATACTGAGTCATTTCCTTTTTTACGTATCTTATATTTTTAGACCGTGGCCCTAATGGAAACCTCTATCCAGAGGTACAAGGTGAGCGAGCAAGTCTGGAGAGATTTCCAAAACTGCCTTGCCAAGGCCTAGAGTGAACTTAATGCTACCCATGAGAGTGCCAATGCTGAAATATGTGCCCTCCATGAAAGGGTCAAATGGGCTGATGGTTCCAATGCTAGCATGGCCGCTCAGGTAGAAGAACACGAGGCCCACATCGAGGATCTGACAACGCGCTTGTGGTCGGTTGGGATAGCAATCACCTAGGCCAGGGATGAACTCGAAGTAGAGAGGAATCGCTGCATCGCAGTCGAGGATTCATTTACCACAGCTCTCGAGGAGGCAGTGAGTAAGAAAGTGGCCAAGGCTGTAGAGCTGGCTAAGATCCGAACCAAGGAGGAGAGGGAAAAGGCCATCAAGATGGTGACAACTGAGTATCTCGCCTCTAACGCTTTATAGGTTGTCAAGGCTGAATGCTTCCTAGAGGGGTTTAAGAACTTTCGGGAGATAGTAGCCGAGGCGTACCTGAACTGAGACTTTTCTGCCTTTGTTTTCGATGAGGTGGAAGAAGTGGGCGAGGAGGGGAATGAAGGGAAAGAGGGAGAAGGAGGAGGATAGGCAAGAGAAGGAGCCATCGGGGTGGCCGAGGGTGCCAGGGCTATTGCCCCGGGGGATACTGTCATAGGGGATGCCATCTCGGGGGATGTTAACCCCCTGGCATGATTGTACTCTTTTTATTTTCTTCCTCTTTTTTTGTAATATCATTTTATAACTTTTTAATATATAAATAAAGTCTCTATTTTTGCCTCAATCTTTATACAGTCTATTTTTGTTGCTACTTTTTTCATTGAATTTTTTTTAAGTGTGGATGTATGTCGTGGTGATTATGTTCCTTCTCGAGTTTCTCGGGCATATGGAGGTAGGGCACGATAGGGGCTCCTAACAGTATAGAGAGCTAATGAATTTCTTTAAGTATGAGTACATGTTGGGGTAAATAACCTTTAAGTGAGTAGGGGTAGATGATGAAATTAAAATTTTTTTTTTCTAAGTGTAGGTACCCCTTAGGGATAATACACTCTCGGCAAGCAGGTGCACTACCTTTAAATAATTTTTTAGGAAAAAGAAAGAAGACTCATCTGGTTTCTCATGGTTTGGGTGAATAAGGGTTCTCGATGAATAAGCTTTTATCCCTTATAGAGGCCTTCATTTAACAATGTCGTCAGGCACTCTTATGCTCCCATTTTAATTTATATGCAAGAGGGGGTAGTTGTACTTATTTGGTGTTAGAGGATCGATTTTAGTTGTGATACGCACGTCTCGATGCACCTCAGGCCCTTGGCTTTACTTGTTGAAGTCTTTGCTTTTCTTGATCTATGAGACCTCTCTTTCCCTTAAAGGACAGGTCGATCTTGTGACTTGGGGTCGATGACCTGAGGGCTAATCTTGTAACCCGAGTGTGGGAGCCTGACATTCTCCATTGAGGGATGGGTCAGTCTTATGACCTAGGGTCAATCTTGTGACCTGAGGGCTAATCTTACAATCCAAGCTCGAGGGCCTAAAATTCTCCCTTGAGGGGTGGGTTAATCTTGTGACCAAATGGTCAATCTTGTGACTCGATGGCTAATTTTATAACCAAGGCATGAGGGCCCAAAATTCCCTTTAAGGGCTGGGTCAATCTTGTGACCTGAGGGCTAGTCTTATAACCTAAGCACGAGGGTCCAAAATTCCCTTTAAGGGCTGGGTCAGTCTTATGACCTGAGGGTCAATCTTGTGACCCGATGACTAGTCTTATTACCTAGGCTTGAGGGCCTAAAATTTTCTCTAGCTCTACAGAGTAAGAAGATTTCATTAACTAGGATTGAATCATTACATTAACTTTACTAATAGTATTTGCTCAAGTGCTCAACATTCCATGATCATGGTAGGGACTCCCCTCGTATTGTCTCGAAATGGTACGTCCCAAGTCTATGATAACCTGTTACCCGGTAAGGCCCCTCCTAGTTTGGCCTCAGTTTTCCCTTTGTCAGGTCTTGTGTTGCCAAGATCACCTTTCTAAGGACTAAGTCCTCCACTACGGATCTCCTCATCCTGACCTATGAGTTGTAGTATTTGGCCATTTTCTATTTGTAGGCGGCTGCCCGCAGTGTGGTCTCCTCCCTTTTCTATTCTAGTACGTCGAGATTGTTCCTAAGGCCCTCCTTGTTCCTTCCTAAGTCAAAATTCATTGTCATGTATTTGGCCATCCCGATATTGACTGGTATTACTGCCTTGGTCCCAAATGCTGAGAGGAATGGCATTCCCTAGTGGGGGTCCTTACCGTAATGTGGTATGCCCAAAAGATGTTTGGTAACTCCTCGGACCAAGGCCTTTAGAGTTCTTGAGTCTCTACTTGATGACGCTCAGAAGCATTCTGTTGGTGACCTCCACTTGGTCGTTGACTTGTGGGTAAGCTGGGGAAAAGAAATGATTTTTGATCCTGAGTTCTATACAGAATTCTCAGAGCTAGGCAGTGTTGAACTACTTGTCGTTGTTGGTGATAAGCACTTGGGGAATCCCGAACTGGCACATAATTGATTTTCAGGTGAAGTTCCAGATGTTTTTCTTAGTGATTTTGGCTAGGGGTTCAACTTCCACCTACTTTGTGAAATAGTCGATGGCTACTATTAAGAACCTCATCTGCCCCTTTCCTTGAGGAAGGGGTCCGATAATGTCGATTCCCCACTGAGCGAATGGGTAGGGTCTAGCTATCAAGATCAGCTCTTTTATAGGCTTTTTAGGGACATTGGCGAACCTTTAACATTTGTCACAGTTTTGGGCAAGTTGGCCTGCATCCTTTTGCATAGAGGGCCAATAGTATCCTGCTCGTATTGCTTTGTGAGCCATCGCCCGGCCTCCCAAGTGGTTTCCACATATTCCCTCATATATCTCTCGGAGCACATAGTCAACCTCCTCTTCAGATAGGTACCTGACTAGGGGGATGGTGAAGCTCTTCTTGTATAGGGTGTCACCGAGGAAGAGATACCGACTCACCCTTATTTTCACGTTTCTTGTTTCATCCCTATTCTTGGGCAATTCCCTGTTCTTCAAGTGTTTTATAATCTGGCTAGCCCACTCGGGCTCGGGGCTGGCCATATTGACCTCCTTTCCTCCTGCTTCGGTGCTTGGCTCGGGTAAACACTCTATGAAGATCCCAGGTTTGAGATCTTCTATGATTGATGATGCGAGTTTGGTCAGCCTGTCAGCTTTTTCATTCTGACCCTGTGAGACTCGTTGTATGGTGAAATGCTTAAATCTGGACTTCTCTTTCACTACTAGTGTGTGGTACTACTTTATCCATTCGTTATTTACCTCATATTGTCCTTGTACTTGTCCTACCACAATCTAGGAGTCACTGTTGACTCTTACTCGCTTGGCTCTGAGGGCACGGGCAAAGCATAATCCAATGAGCATTACTTTATACTTGACCTTGTTGTTGGTTGCCTTGAACCCAAATCTGATAATGCACTCAAGCTTATTTCCTTCCAGTGTGACCAAGACAACTCCTTTCCCAGTTGCGCTACTCGTAGAGGAGCCATCAACATATACAACCCACTCTGCTTAACTTGCTTCCTCTCCCTTAGGTTGTTCCTCTTGCGCCTTAGACCTGCCCCTTGATGCATGAGTGTATTCGGCGATGAAGTCTACCACTACTTGGCCCTTGATAGCTCCTTAGGGGTGGTATTTGATGTCAAACTCTCTCAACTCTACTGACCACTTTACTAGTCTCCTAGAGGTCTCGATTTTGTGCAATATGGTCCTAAGTGGCTGATCAGTGAGCACCCAGATGGTGTGGGCCTAGAAGTAGGGTCTTAGTCGTCGGGCTATGATAACCAGTGTGAATGCTATCTTTTTAGCCCTCAGGTATCTTTCCTTTACTCCCTTGAAAGCTCTACTAGTGTAGTATACCAACATTTACACGTTGTCTTTCTCCTTGATTAACACTAAACTGACAGTCATTCCCAATACCGATAGGTACACGTAGAGCACCTCACCCTGCTTACAAGTAGCCGAGGTGGTCCTTAAGCTCCTAGAAGGCCTTATCGCATTTTTCGTCCCGACATAATGCCTTTTTTAGCAGATGAAAAAATGGAAAACACTTTTTTGTGGCTCAGGATATGAATCTGCTTAAAGCTGCGACCCTCTTGGCTAGTCGCTGCACTTCTTTAGAGTTCATCGGTGGTTGCATTTCGATTATGGCCTTAACTTTCTCAAGATTCGCCTCTATCCCTTGTTGAGAGACCATAAACCCAAGGAACTTCCCAGTAGATACTCCGAAAGCACATTTGTCAAGGTTGAGTTTCATTTTATACTTCCTCAGGGTCTGAAATGTCTCACTCAAATTCGACAGATGTTGCTCGGCTATAAGGCTTTCACCAACATGTCGTCCACATATACCTCTACGTTCCTCCCAATCTGGTTTTTGAAAATCTCATTGACAAGTCTTTAGTAGGTTGCTCTTATGTTCTTTAGTCTGAAGGGCATGACCTTGTAGCAGTAAAGCCCCCGGTTGGTGACGAAAGTTGTTTTCTCCTAGTCAGACTAGCGCATCCTTATGTGGTTATACCCCTAGAAGGCATCCATGAAGCTGGGGGATTGGTGGTAGGCCATAGAGTCCACCAGTGTATCGATCCTCAAGAGTGGGAAGCTATTTTTGGAGCATGCTTTGTTGAGGTCGGTGAAGTCAACACACATATGCCACTTCCCATTAGGCTTTCGTACCATGACTACATTTACTAACCAGTCGAGGTAGTGGACCTCCCTTATGAAGTGGGCTTTGAACAATTTCTCCACTTCCTCAGCAACGGCCTGGTTTTTTTTTGGGGTAAAGTTTCTCTTCTTTTGCTTGACAGGCCTCGAGGCCAGGTTCACATTGAGCTGGTATACTACCAATTAGGGGTCTATTCCTGGCATGTCCTCATGCATTCAAGCGAACACATCTCGATTCTCGATAAAGAATATTTGTAATCGCCTCTTGAAGTCTTCTGGTAGGTTTAACCCTACCCGGGTTACTCGGTCGAGTGTTGTTGAGTCGAGGATAATACTCTGGAGTCCATCTCTTGGTTCCACTACTGCCTATGTCCTTTCATCTCTAGATTATCTATTGACATGGCCTCCTTTGGGGCCAACTCCCCTTTGAGTGAGGCCACATAACATTCTCAGGCCGCCACCTAATCCCCCTAGACTTCCCCGACCTTCCTTCAGTTAGAAAATGACCTCTCTTAGCCTGTTCAGTTTTAGTCTTTTAAGGATGGTGTTGTAGGCATAAGGATAATCGACCACCAAGAAATCAACTATCCTAGTGATCTATCGGTCACCCATCCCGGTGGTGACTGGCAAGCCAATGATCCTGAGAGGGAGTAGCTTGTTGCTTGTGAACCAGACCAAGGGTGTTTGGACTGGCTTGAGTTTATCTCGCCCAATAC
>JAOXJP010063987.1:0-15551 GCA_025762735.1 Platanus orientalis | reverse complement strand
ATTCGGATTCGTTACTGTTCATAAGTCCAATAATCCACATAATATTGACCCAAATCATGGGCCCACAAGTAAGATCCAATAGTTTACATATTCACATTAATTTTCATATGTCCATTTAGTTCAATAGTTAGATTTCAAAAGATTGTGGAAGCATAGTCAATATCTAATAACCACACATATTCGTTTGCAGAAGCGTAATCCAAACTACAATGTCGCAGTGGTATCACCTCAATATCTCAAAATAAAAATATCACTACAACCTCCATGGTAGTCAAGATAGTAAAGATGTCGAATAACTACATCACTGGGGTGCCCTCTCACCCTAAATAAATAAGAGGGAAGTGAATATCTAATAATCCAAAATGTGGCTCAGTATAGAGGGTCTAATAACATGCTCGAAACAAATAACGTAAAAATAGAAAAGTAAAGCCTATTCAATCAAGTCTCTCAAAGGAGGGACCTGCATTAATGATCAATTTGAAAAACAAACGGCTAGGTTAGTCCTAACCTATAAGAAATCTAGCCGACTATAAATAATTTGAAGAAAGAACAAATCTGAATACTAGCATGTCCAAAGGTTAATACGAAGCTGAATAGATATCAAAGTAATAATTACAATCATAGTAGTACTAAAGTGTCAATAGTCACATGTCAGATAGAAGCCAATAGTTCAATACAAAGATTGAAGTTCGAATAATTATTCAATGTGAATGTCAAAAATCATAAATTTAATGACACATGTTAGTCTCAAGAATCCACATTATGATTTTGGAGTGTTCAAATTTTGATGTTCAAAGTTTCTAGAATCCATATAGTCCACAATGGTTGGGTGTTCAATATTCAGAGTTTGATGATTCAAAGTGTTCTGAGTTCATTATTCGAAGTGTTCGGAGTTCACAAGGTTCCATATTCAATGGGTTCTAAAGTTCAATATTTAAAGGTCAAAAGGGGACACCCTTAGCCCGATGTCAAGGCCTAGATCATTAACGGCCACATTTAGCCCTGTGACAAGGCCCAAAGAGTTAGTAGATATACTTAGCTCGATGTCAAGGCCCAGATCGTTAATGACCACATTTAGCCCTGTGACAAGGCCCAAAGAGTTAGTAGACACACTTAACCTGGTGCCGAGGCCTAGATCGTTAACGGCCACATTTAACCTAGTGACAAGGCCCAAAGAGTTAGTAGACACACTTAGCTCGGTGTCGATGCCTAGATCATTACCGACCACATTTAGCCCTAGGACAAGACCCAAAGAGTTAGTAGACACACTTAACCCAGTGTCGAGGCTTAGATCATTAACAGCCACATTTAGCCCTATGATAAGGCCCAAAGAGTTAGTAGACAAGCTTAGCCTAGTGTCAAGGCCCAGATCGTCAAAGTTTTAAAGTCTAAAATAGTTCACATCGATAGGTTCAAAGGTCCGCATAGTTTCGATAATCAGAATATTTTTATAATGTGTACAACACATGAGCATCGTATTGTCATAAACTAATCATTTCAAGTACATATAGTTCATTTTGGTTTAATGTTAGCATATTCATAAGTATGAGGTTGTGGTGATTCAGAAAGATCTCACGTAGATTCAATGATTCAAACATGTGTTAGAATTCGAGGGTTCACACATTGTACATAATCACATAGGAAGCATAGAGTTCGATAGAGTCAATGAGTTTGATATATTTTCATAGAAATTCACATGGTCTTTTATCAAATCAAATCATAAAGGTCAACCAATATCACTTATAGCGTTCCAATCAATAGACAAGACAAGGTTACTTTTTAAATTAATCATAATTAGGATAGATCTTGGGGAGTTCACACTTCACATAGATTTTCTAAGATTCACATGGGAGAAAATTTAGATTTCATATGTTCTAAGGATTTTATGAAGGAAATCAATCCACACAATGTCTAAGTTCAATAAGTTTTCACAAAATAGGTGTAGAACCAAGAATCAAACCAAAATCAATGTTCACAAGCATAACCTACAAAATTTTTCAGAGATTTTGATGGGAAAAAGGATTATTCCAAGCATATGGAGCATATGAACTCACTAAGAAAGCTAGGATTCACAAATTCTAACATATTCCAAGGCATTAGATAAAAAATAACCAGTAATTTTAAGTAATTCCATGACTATCATCACATAACTTGAAATAGAAAGGATATTCATAACAAAATCACCCATTATAATCAAGGTTTACCTACTAGAAGCTTCAATTCAATGATTCCATATAGTTTGTAGAGATTTCAATGAGTTTCCATAACCAAAACAGAAGAATCAAAGGAATCCAAAGAGAAAGTCACATCAAGCCAACTATAGGAAACTAGATTTACTTACAAAAAAGCTTAAATCAAGAATCAAATCATATTCATAGGTTTAGCCAATGATTTTTTAGAGATTCCAAAAGATTCAATCACCCATTTCAAAGATCAAAGAGGATTAGAGATCAAATCATCTTTAGTGTGCAAGATTTACTTACTAGAAAAGCTTAGATTCAAATAATCACAAGGTTCAATGGCTTAGAGCATAAGTCTCCAAACATTCCAGAGATTTCAAAGGATTTCAATACAAACTCCAAAGAATCAAACAGGAATTGAGATCAAATCATTTATAGTGTGCAAGATTTACTTACTATCATTCTCTTCTCTTGATCACTTATCATAAACCACTTCCTCAACCTTCAATCCTCCGTAATTTTTAAGTGGATTCAATGCTCAAACACTCTAGAATGTAATTCTAAGATCAAAACTAACAAATTCTAGCTAATGTAGCATAGATCTAAGATAGTTAGAGCTTACCTTGGCTTGAGAGAGCTAATCTCTCATTCTTTTCCCAATTCTCCAAGTTTTTTTATCTCTCCCTCTCTTATGTGTATTCTAGTCTATTTTGGCTTAGAAATAAGTAGTTTATACATTCTAGGTGTGAAATTACCATTTACCCAAAGTTCCCATGCGAAGAGGGGTGAAACCCCCTCTCTTTTTTCGAATCTAGGAGGTGGCGATCGCCCCCAGCAATTCCCGGCCGACCTCGCTACTCCTCGACCTCCCCAGATTTTTTTCACGAAAAATGACCCGCAGGAGATTGGTCATAATTTTTTGTAAAAAAATTGGAATTGAGTGTCATTTGTTGGGTTAGAAACTAGACTTTCAAGATATTTCCAACAAGGTATGGCTCAGACTCTAACTCCCTCAGGATTGGTGTCAATGAGCCTAAGAAGTGACCCCAATTACGCAATCAGGATAACTTTTGAACTTGACACATTCAAGGCCTAATTTGATTCTAACACTTCAAGCTTGGTCTAACATGTTTCTAAACCAATCTAAGGTCTATCTAAGGTATGTTAAATGAAAAATATACCCTTTATGGGATAAAATTATCATTTTACCCTTTAAGTAGAATGCAGGGTGTTACACTCGATAGGTTTTCTTAATAAGGACTCCCCAGGTTAGTTTCTTTAGGGTCGGGGTTTCTGGGTTATAAGGCCTCAGTATTTTTCCCTATCAATTGCCCCCCTCATTCTCGAGTCATGGGTTACCTAACTCAAGAATGTGAATCGTTTCTGAGCATTATTATCTATTTTGGCGACCGTTTTCATTTTTTCATTTATCAATGGTGCATTAATTGTGGGCAAGCGTTATGATGGCTTTTCATTTAATGCATTTCGACAGTCGAGGGGGCTTGTCTGCACCGTTTATGGGTCATGTCGAGCATCGCATCTCATGCATATCCCGATGCTATCAGACAGACGTGTTTAAACCTTGCATTTATTTTAAAATTCGAGCGTTGCTTCATCTCCCGGGGTAATCATAACACTTTTGATGCCCCCTGGATGGACGACATGTGTAGGGTTGAGGACTAAGGGTTTTGTCTATAAATACATCCCCCGAAGGTCATTTTTATTTTCTATATCAGTTTGAACATCACTCCGCTACTCTACACCTTTCTCTTTAAGAGATTTTCTACAAGATACCCGCATCTCGGAGTTGTCGTTCAATCCAGAACTTCGGCTGCTTTTTTCTCTTTAGTGTACTTCATCCGTACTTCAGGTACATCTATTCTACTTCATTGTCTAGGTCTTTAGTTTATTTACTTTTGGGTTTTTTCCTGTCTTTTTAGTCACCTGGGTTTTCCCTGAGTCTGTTTTCTCATCTTTATCTTTTTATTCAATGGTGTCCAGGGACAGCGTTGACCGGATGGTTGACGGTGCCAATGACCTGTCTGAGGTCCGGCAAAATCCCTCTGAGCAGGCCTCCAAGCTAGCTCCTCCCAATGATTTAGTAGCAGCAAGGGAGATTAATCCCAAGCAAGAATTTGCCATTGCCAGTAATGTGTCCGAGTTAAGGTAGCAAACCCTAAGTCTATTTCGTATATCTTTTCTTATCCCCAAGGGGATTCTCCTCAATGCCCCGGGAACACCTTAGCCTTCGAGGCCCCTACCAGAGCCTAGCATTGTACAAGCAGGCTCTTTTAGCGGGTGTGTTTCCCGATCCCTTATTTCCTTAGGGATCTGGTACTTTATCTTGGTCTAGCGTCTGGACTATTGATGCCCATAGGATGTATGGTCCTATGGGAACTGACATTCGAGGGGAAGGTCCACCTTACCCTCAACAAGTTTCTCCACTGCAACTGTCCTAAGGAGTAGGAGTTGGGGTGGTGGTTTTTTACAAGTCGGGACTCAACAACTACTTTGGTGACTGGCCTCCCGAGTTCTAATAGCGGATGGAGGAGTTGTTACTTCTTCATTTTCGATGAAGGTTGGGAGTTCCCTCCTAGGGAGGTTCCCCCCGTGAGGCTTAACAGGGCTTGGGCATTGAACATTAGCTTTATAGGTGAGTCGTTTGCTTTTGTGTCTTTTATTCCTTTTCTCCCCTTTTTTATTTTTATTTATATCCTTCGTTTCTTATGTCAGTCTCGGACGTCAACAATCTTTCCCCCGAGGAGGAGGATCACCTCCGGGAAGTTGTGAGATACCTAATTCACGTCTACCCTGATCTTGTCACCCCCGGGCACTTATTTAAGCTCGATTTTGGTCCCGACCCAAGTAGTTTTTGTGTTGTTAGTTTTTTTTCTTCTCTATCTTTTTTTCCTCTTTTTCTTTTCTCTCCCTTTTTTTGTTTTCTAACCTCGAGTTGGCTATGTTTTATAGCAATGAGGCCTGACAAGAGGTTCCTTGCCCAGACCAAGTAGGCCAAGGCATCAGGCTAAGGGGAGTCGGTATCCCTAAAGAAAAGGAAGAGGACCCCAATCCGAGGGGGGGCCTCCCAATCTGAAGCTCGAGCTCCAGGGATTGACACTGTTCAAGCTCTAGTCCTCGAGGTTATCCCGACCTCTGTTCTTGACACCTCCATCCCCGTCGTGGATCTGCAAGGCGAGACTACCAGGTCTCCACCCAGTCCTGCTACTACAGACAACATGGTGGCTTCCCCCGAGGCCGCGACTGTAACAGCCGCATCCACTGCGACTTCCTCTCCATGGGTAGCTATGACCCCTAGGCGGCCACTACTAGGCCTTCTTTTTTTTCTGCCTAGGAAAATGGTCAATCCTCGGAAGGACCCTCATCTTCGTTATCCAAGCCGAGTTATGGGGTAGACTATCTCCTTGAGGGCGTTCCTTTTGGCGACCTCGAGACCTTGAAGGCTCTCACTCCCTCTACCCTGCATCGCGAGATGCTTTCCTACTCAGCCAAGGTAAATATTTTATTTATTTATTTATTATTGTTTTTCTTCTTCTTCCATCTTTTTTTAATATTTCTACTCTTTACTAACTTGTTGGTGGCATCTATTCATAGGTTCAAGACCAGCAAGAAGGTCCGAAGTGAACTCCAGGGTCAGCTTGCCAAAGCCACTCATGAACTCAGTGTTGTTCGTGATAGCGCTGAGGCAGAAATCAAGTACCTACGAGAGAAGCTCTAGTGAGTGGAGGGAACCAACGCAAACCTGACAGCCCAAGTTGCTAAGGATGAGGCCTGAATAGGTGAGCTAACTGGGCATCTACGGTCGGCAGAGTAGGAGACTACCCTGGCTAGGTCTGAACTTAGGTCTGAGAGAAACCATTGCTTCGAGATTGAGGGGTCGTTCGTAGCGACCCTGGAACAAACAGTGGAGAAAAAGGTGGTCGAGGCTCTCGCCATTACTCAAGTTCAAGCAGAGGAAGAAAATTATGGGGTCATCGACATTGCAATCGTGGAATACAAAGCATCCAAGGCTTTCAAGTCGTGAAGGTAGGGTGCTACCTCAACGGCTTAGAGGACTTTAGGAAGTAGGCTTCCCGAACCTTTTCAGAGTTGGACTTCATGACCTTTGACCCGAAGGAAGAAGAGGAAGAAGGGGGAGAAGAAGAAGAAGAAGATAAGGCCGAGGGTACTAGGACTAGGCCCCCGAGAGATGCTGGGGTGGACAACCCAGGGGCTTGCAACCCCCCGGCATAGATATATATTTTTGTACTTCTCTTTTTTTTTATGTAGAATCAACTTTTAATCAATGAAATTTCCTTTTTGCCCCCGTCTTACGTGTTTTTGAGTTTCGGCTTCCTTTTGTCTTTTGCAAAAAAATTCTAAGTGTGGGTATGTGTCGGGGTAAGAAATTCTCTACGTCTCAGGGTAAGAAATTCACTAAGTATGTTGAGATAGGCAACAATGAAATTTTTTAAGTGTGGGTGCACCTCATGGAAAAATCCTTAGGTACCCTCCCCCAAAATTTTCTAGGTAACAATAAAAATTTTCTAAGTATATGGGGGTAGGCTATCCTTAAAAAATCTTATGATTTGTTCAACTCCTTATAACCCGGGAAAATTAAGGGTCTTCGGTGGCACCACTGAAACTTGAGTTATAACCTATGTGGGACCTTTCTTTAGCAATGTCCCCGAGTACTTTTATGCACCCACTCCCATCCAATATGTAAGAGGTGGGAGTTATACTTACTTGATGTTGAGGGGTCGACCTTAGTCTTCTTGATATCGATATGCACGTCCCGGTACTCATCGAGGCCTCAACTTTATCCGTTGATGTCTTTGACAGCCCCACTCTCCAGAATCCCTGAGACTTTGATAGACGCATTATCTTCTAGACTCCCCCCTAAGGGATGAGTCAGTCTTGCTACCCAGGGCCAGTCTTGTGACCTGGGGTTAGTCTTGTAACCTGAGCCTAAGGGCCTAAATTCTCCCCTAAGGGACGGGTCAGTCTTGTGACCTAGGGTCAGCCTTATGACCTGGGCCCGAGGGCCTGAACTTTCTCATTGTTGATGAATAAGAAAATTTTCTTAATGTAAGATAAGCAATCACATCAGCTTTATTGATAATATTTTCTCAAATGTTCGACATTCCATGGTCGAGGTAGTGGCTCTCCTTGCAATGTCTTGAGATGGTATGACCCGAGTCTATAAAAGCTTGCTACCGTGTAGGGTCCTTCCCAACTTAGCCTCAGTTTCCCTTCTATCAAGTCTTGAGTTGCTAGACTGACCTTCCTGAGGACTAAGTCCCCTACTGCGAATCTTCTCAGCTTTACCTACAAGTTATAGTACTTAGTCATTCTGTGCTTGTAGGCAGCTGTTCGGAGTGGGGCCTCATCTCACTTTTCTTTCAACGTATCTAGGTTATTTCTAAGGTGCTCATCGTTCCTCTCCAGGTTAAAATTTGTTGTTCCGTAGGTGGTTAGCCTGATTTCCACCAAGATCACTGCCTCAATTTCGAATGCCAAGAGGAATGGTATTTCCCTAGTGGGGGTTGTTAGTGTAATTTGGTAGGCCCATAGGATGCTAGGCAGCTCCTCGAGCTAGAGGCCCTTTGAGTCCTCGAGCCTCTTTTTAATGTTGTTCAGTAGTGTCCGGTTAGTGACTTCCACCTGACCATTAGTTTAAGGGTGTTCCGAGGAAGAAAAGTGATTTCTAATTTCGAGTTCTGAACAAAATACTCTGAATCGTGTGTTATTGAACTGCTTACCATTGTCTATGATGAGTAGCCTGGGTATCCCGAATCGGCACACGATTAACTTCTATGTAAAATCCCAGATATTCTTCTCGGTGATCTTGGACAGGGACTTAGCCTCCACCCATTTTGTGTAGTCGATGGAAACCACTAAAAACTTCATATACCTCTTTCCTCGAGGGAGAGGTCCAACAATGTCGATTCCCCACTAGGCAAAAGGCCATGGACCAGCTATCTAGACCAATTCTTCAGCAAGCTTTCTTGGGATGTTAGAAAATCTTTGGCATTTATCGCACTTTTGAACGAAAGTACTTACATCTTTTTGCATCGAGGGCCAATAGTACCCTGCTTTGATTACCTTGTTGGCCAACGCTGATTCCCACATACTCCCTCATGTATTTTTTGGATTACATAATCGGCCTTCTGACTAGATAAGCACCTGAGCAGGGGGTAAAGTTTCTTTTGTAGAGGGTGTCATTGAGGAGGAGATACTGACTTGCCCTCACCTTCACTTTCCTTGCCTTGTCCTTACTCTCGGGAAACCCTCCGTCCTCTATCTTACTTTATGATTTGGATAACCCATTTGGGCTTGGGGCTTGCCATATTGACCTCTTTGCCTTCCTCTATCTCAATGCTTGGCTTGGTTAGGTACTCCATGAAGATCTCGGGGTCAAGGTTTTCCACGGTTGATGATGTGAGCCTTGCCAACTTATCGACTTTCTCGTTTTGTCCCTGAGGGACTTGTTGCATGTTAAACTGCTCAAACCTGGATTTTTCTTTTGTTGTCAATGCCTAATACTATTTCATCCATTCATCTCCTACCTCGTATTCTCCTGATACTTGCCCTAATAGTAGCTAGAAATCACTGCTGACTTTCACCTGCCCAGCTCCGAGGGCACGAGCCAGTCATAGTCTGGTGAGTAAGGCCTCATACTCCGCCTCATTATTGGTCACCTTGAACTCAAATCTGACAATGTATTCAAGCTCAATCCCTTCTAGAGTAACCAAGATTATTCCCCCGCCGGTAGACTTACTTGTGGAGGAGCCATCAACATAGAGCATCCATGTTGTTTCTATCGCCTCTATTTTTCCTAGTTGATCTTCCTACATTCGAGCCTCATCCTCCAACAAGTGTGTATACTCAACAATAAATTCGGTGATGGCTTAACCCTTGATAGCCTCCTGAGGATGATACTTGATATCAAATTCACTCAGTTCAACCAACCATTTAACCAGCATGACCCTTAGTGGTTGACCAGTGAACACTCGGATTGTGTGTGCTTGGAAGTAAGGTCTTAGTCGCATGGTCATGAACACTAGGGCGAATGCCATTTTCTCGGCCCTCGAGTATCTTTCCTCAGCTCCCCTGAACACCTGACTATAGTACACAGGCATTTGCACCCCATTTTCTTCTCTGATTAACACCGAGCTGACAGTTGTCTCCAATACTGATAGATAGATGTAAAGTACCTCACCCTACTTCGGTTGGTTGATTAATGGCAAGATTCTAAGGTGAACTTTAAGCTCTTGGAAGGCTCTGCCACATTTCTCAGTCTAGTCAAATTCCTTCTTTAGCAGCCGAAAGAAGGGGAAGCATTTGTCAGTAGCCCAGAAAATGAATTTGTTCAATGTCGTGACCCTTCTTACCAGTCGTTGTACCTCCTTGGTGTTTCTCGGTGGTTACATCTCGATTATGGCTCTGACCTTCTCTAGGTTTGCTTCTTCTCCTCGTTGGGAGACCATAAATCTGAGGAATTTCTCGATAGACACACCGAACCCACATTTTTCCTGGTTGAGCTTCATTTTGTATCTCCTCAATGTCTAGAATGTTTTACTCAGGTCAGCTAAATGTTGTTCGGTCAGGAGGCTTTTCACCAACATGTCGTCCACGTACACTTCAACGTTCCTTCTGATTTGATTTTTTAACATCTCATTGGTAAGTTTTTGGTATGTAGCCCCTGCATTCTTTAGGTTGAAGGGCATAACCTGGTAACAGTAAAGCCCCCAATCAGTGATGAAGGCTATTTTTTTCTAGTCAGGTTCATACACCTTTATCTGATTGTACCCCGAGAAAGTGTCCATAAAACTAAGGGTTTGATGGTCAACCATCAAATCTACCATGATGTTGATCCTCAGGAGAGGAAAACTATCCTTGGGGTATGATTTGTTGAGGTTGGTGAAGTCAACACACATCCTCCATTTTTCGTTCGGCTTATGTACCATTACAACGTTTGCCAACCAATTGGGGTATTGGAGCTCCCTTATGAATTGGGCTTTGAACAACTTTTCTACTTCTTTTGCGATGGCCCGGTTCCTCTCCGAGGCGAAGTTTATGTTCTTTTGCTTGACAGGTTTCGCAGTTGGGCTTACATTGAGTCGATGTACTGCCAGTCGAGGGTCTATCCCAGGCATGTCCTCATGTGTCCAGGTGAACACATCCCGATTATTGACAAAGAAGTTCTGTAATCGCTTTTTGAATTCTTTCGTAGGTCAAACCCTATTTGGGTTACTCAGTCGGGGTATTTTACATCGAGGATGACATCCTCAAGCTCTCCCCTGGCTCTGCAACTATCTAAGTTCTTTCATCTCAAACCTCCAAACTATCGATTGACATTGTCTCCTTTGGGGTTGGTTCTCCCTTAAGAGAGGCCACGTAACAATCCCGAGCAATTACCTGATCCCCTATTACCTCCTCGACTCCTTCTTTAATTGGGAAGTGCATTAAAAGGTGGTAGGTTGAGGTGATCGCCTTCATCTGGTTCAGCGATGGCCTCCCGTGTATGGCATTGAATGTCAATGGATAATCAACCACTAAGAAATTAATCACCTTAGTGATCTACTTGTCGTCCATCCCAATAGTTATTGGTAAGCCGATTGTTCCGAGGGGAAATAGCCTATCGCATGTGAAACAGACCAAAGGCAACTAGACTGACTTAAGTTTGTCTCGACCAATGCCCATCTAGTTAAAGGCCAGGAGATAAAGGATGTCCACCGATCTCCAGTTATCAATGAAGACACATGAGGTTTCGTAATTAGAGATGACTAAGGTTACCACCAATGCATCATCATGCGGCTGACTAACTCCCTTGGCATCTTCTTCAAAGAAGGTGATGGGGGAATGCTCTATCATGTGCTTCTTGGTCGGCCTTTCTGTAACCAACATTTGTTGTTCTCTTTTGGCATATATTTGTATGACATGGGATTTTCTTACCGAGCTGGACTCCCCTTCTCTGACAAGTCCTCCGGCGATCACCCTGATCTCACTTATTAGGCCTTCGGGTCTTCTTTCCTCTTGAATGAGGGGGATCTCTACAGATGTCCTCCCGTTTAGATGAGGGCCTTTCCGCCATGAAACTTTGTAGTTGCCCTCGTTGAATGAGAGCTTTCTATCTACTCCTTCAAGTCAAAGTCATCGTTGGTGTCGTGGCATGGTCCTGATCGAAGTGACAGTACTTGTCATGATTTCTCTTTTCAAGTGAGGCCCAAATCTTCTCGGGTCACTTTGAAAGTCCGGTTTTATCCTAGAGGGGGGTGAATAGGATTTATAAAAATTATTTTAATTAACCCCCAATTAAAATTCCAACTTAGATATTATTGTAGATTTTATAATTTAGTGCACACCAAGATATGGTTCAATTGTTAAAGGTGCAATTCAATGGCAATTCTTAATTTTAATCTTTCAATAAGTTTAAAGTCCGACTCTATAACAAATATGAAAGATCATATGAAAAATATTATACATGCCATGTAGAGATAGAGAAAAGAGACAATTCACACCACAAGTAAACACACAACACAATGTTTATAGTGGTTCGGCACTCAGGCTTACATCCACTCTCAAAACTCACAATGGAGCTACTAAATTTTATTTTGATTGAATTACATTACAATCAATGTTAAAATTTAAAACCAACTACTTGCAAAAGCAAGCTTTACTCCCGCTGTCTCCGGCGGGAGCGATCTATACGCGGTGTCTCCAGCGGGTGCTAAGGTCTCAAATTAACATTTAAATCAATAAAGATTACCTCACAAGGCTTGTGTATTGCTTGTTCCATTGCTCCTTTGTTGAGCTAGTGTGTCAATGGGTTCCACCAAGCTTCCAAGAGGGCTTCTCGCTTCTTGGAGCTTCTCTCAAGGGTTTACTTGGGAGTAAACTCTTCTCCTTGCTTCCCTCTTCTTATTCTTCAAGTGTAGAGTGCTAGGGAAGCACAGGTTCTTTGATCTTCAATCAATGCTCATGAGAGTGACTTTTTGGTAGTTGGGAGGTGTAAATACCTTAGCTCTCTCTTCTCTTTTGGGTTCAATGAGATTGTGTGTGTTCTTGAGTGTTAGAGAGCTCTCTTGAGCTTCTTTTACACTTATAGGGGACGAGCATAGTCGTGCACCCTTGATATGGCATTTACCCAAATGGTTAAAAAATCATTGACATAGATTTATATATTTTTTTGAATTTTTGTGATATTGGATCGATCTGGCTATATCAGATTAATCTGCATGGATGAATCCGGCACACCTAGATTGATCCTATGTCTCAGTATGAGCTTTACCGGATCGATCCAGTAAGTCGCGGATTAATTTGGTAAGTAGCGGATCGATCCGCTAAGTACAGATTGATCCAACACCACCCGGATCGATATAATTCCCCTATTTTTCTGCCAAAATGCCTTGAACCTACTCCCACACACTTGCGAACATATGCAGGTGGCTTAGGTTTGTTTATAAGGTCATGCAAAGGGCTTTTGTTCTTTTTAGCCTATGTCTATCACATTATATACCTTTACAAACCTTTCATGAACTTGATGAACCTCGGGTCTTCAAGTCTTCAAACCTTGGCAATCTTGGGAATGGATCAACTTCGGTTTCAAGTGACTGGAGCTCGTCTTCCTTCTTGGAAACCAAACCACTTGATGATTACAGACATGACTATAATATGCAATGTGTTCATCCTATGCCTAATCTACCACTCCATGTATTTTATAAATTATGGAATTGACAATATACATTAACACACTTGACGTCTGGGTCGTCTTTGATGTGCATGAATACCTACTCTATCGGTGTGTTGAGAGAAGTGTAACTTTGAAACCTGCTCAAGGGTAGGTTGATCTGAGGTTTAGGTCTGCCACTATCGTTGCCCCCCTTAGCATGGGAGCTCCTTTCATCCCGAGTGGACTGCGGCTCCCTCTTCCGTCAGATTGGGAATTAGCTCCGTTCTCCTGCTCCTGTCGGGCGCTGAGGGTATCCTCGGCGTTCATATGTTGTTGCATCTTCAGCATCAAGTTAGTCATGCATGACCATAAGTTTTTTTATAGCGAGAAGAGGAACTTAGAGGGTAGCAATCCCGCCATGAGAACAACCACAATTACCTTCTCCTCAGCGTCATCAATCTACAACATCTCCTTGTTAAATTGGGACACGTAGTCTTGAAGGGATTTGCCTTTGTTTTACTTGATATTTAGCAAGTAGGTGGTGGGCTTCATGTGTCTCTGGCCGCCTACGAAATACCCAACGAATAAAATTAAAAAAATAAAAAGTGAAAATCAAAGGAAAATTTTAAGAAATAAAATTAGTAAATCCAAAAAAAAATGTATTTTTTAAGAAAAATATAATGAAAAATTTAAAAAGGAAATAGTTATATTTTTAACCACCAAATAGAATATATATTGGTCCTTATATTACAAAAAATATCTTTTAATTTATAACGAAATTAAATATGAAAGAAAATAAATAGACAGTTTAATAATAGAAATAGGCAAATAGGTTATCGATGTAAATTAAGAAAATTATAAATGAAGAATAAAGGAAAGAGAGAAATTTTTAAATGGAAAAAAATAAAAGAAATAATAAATTAAGGAAGAGAGAAAGTTAGGTCACATGTGATAAAACGTGTGAGAGATGTAGCTTTTTCAAATAATTAGAGACAAACAAATAAATAAAGAGAAGTACACATGTGTGGGAGAAGCATGTGTAAGAAAGCATATGAACACATGCTAAACACAGGTCATAAAAAATAAATTAGAAAAACATATAATGAAATTACTAATTTAGTTATAATTGATTTAAATATTTTCATTTTTTTATAAAAATAAGTATTTAAAAAACATTAGGATGTGGGTAGACTTATTTAAAGAAAAAAAAAATTAATGCGGGCCTTGATTTGAAAGGGGGTCCTTAATAATGTCTTGAAGAGCATATCAAATGTTATACCAACCCAAGTTAAAATGCTAATTTTATACATACAAATCTAGTTCTTTCTCTAAAACATTGAAAAATGGTTATTTTATGTTTTTCAACATATCTCAACTTGAGCTTAACAAAGTCTAACAACCTCCAGCTATAATATGTGTTAAAATTTAAAAAAAAAAATTCATTCAAATAATATATCAAAGAGATCTCAACTTGAAAAAAAAAATTCTTTGTAATCTCCATTTTTGTCATTTAAAAGCTATAGTAGGTTCTAAATCTTGACTATTTAAACTAAGGGATAGTAGTGTAATTCTAACATTGTCAATATTTAAATTGTTGGATATTCCCATTAGAATAAATTAAAATTTATTAATTTATTTTTGTCTTTCATGTTAAGATAAATTAATATTTCGACAAACATAAAATAAAAAACAAAATAAAGATGTCATGTCTCTTATCATTAGAAAACAGTAGATTTATCAATATAAACCAATAAAAAATCACCATTTGGTATTTAAAAAAATCATCATTGGACAGAGTTAATTATTGATTTTTGGAGTGTAGTTTATATATTTTAGAGAGAACTAAATATAATTAAAATCAGTTATAATAGAAAAGTCATTTGTCTTGCAAAGAAAAGAATAAAGACATGCAAAATTAGAGAGTCATCTTCATCGTCATCACCATAGTTAAAATCGGATTAATCTTAAGATTTTGAATAATGTGAAAATTCATTAAAAAATTAGAATGAAGACATATTCAATGTTATACAGTTCATAAAGAATGGAAAATTATCAATACAAAAATAATTGAACCCCAAAAAATTGTCCATTAGAGCCAAATTTGCTTGAAATTGAGCAATGTGACTTTTTCATCGACAAAGGACTCTCCACCTCTTCACTGCTAGAAATTTAAATCGATACTTGAAGCTCTATATAATTGATTGGTGAGATAGGAAAGAAGGTGTGTATATCAAAAAAATGAGAAAAATAATAAAATAAAAATATATCTACTTAACTTCTTTTGTCATTTGATAGAGGTGAATCTTCGGCACAAAATGTATATATCCACATATATCCAATGATCGCATTAAGAATCTTTTTGTCAATTTCAATTTCAAATTCGTAAGCTACAAAATATCTAACCAATGAATCCCTGAGATTAAAATAAAAAAATGTTGAAGTTATTGGTATGAAAGTCCAATCTCTTTCATTTAGATAAAAAATAAAAAATAAAAAGACTTAAGTAATCTACTTACCATAGTAACCTTGGAAGGATTTAGATTTCCTAAAGAAAATAGAGTTTTGGATGATTCTGATAAAGTATGAGAAGAAACACCGTTAAAGAAATATATTAGTGAGAGAACTAAAAATGAGGCGTGATGAGAGAGATTTATGATTTTTTAGTATCTATAAAAAAAATGTTAGAAAGGGAATGGAAA
>JAOXJP010063966.1:0-15551 GCA_025762735.1 Platanus orientalis | reverse complement strand
AATAGCAATTATGAAAGATCATATGAAATATGCTATACATGCCATGTAGATACCAAGAGAAGAGGCAATTCACACACCACAATCATACACACAACACAATGTTTATAGTAGTTCGGCACTCGGGCCTACATCTACTTTCAAAGCTCCCAACCAAGCTACTAAATTTTATTTAGATTGAATTTCATTACAATCAAGGTTAAAATCCAAAACCTATCTACTTGTAAAGCAAGCTTTACTCCCGGTGGCTCTGGCGGGTATTGGTCTACACTACCAGTGTCTCCGGCGGGTGCGATCTACACTACTGGTGTCTCCAACGGTATTGCTAAGGTCTACACCTAGTGTCTCCGGTGGATGCAGTCTACACCCGGTGTCTCCGGTGGGTGCTAAATACAGAAAGTATATAAAAATTTAATACAACTTACCTTAGAAGGCTTATGTATTGCTTGATGCTCATGTAGGTGGTTGTTCCTATGTTGAGCTAATGTGCCAATGATCTCCACCAAGCTTCCAAGAGTGCCTCCTTCCTTCTTGGAGTTTCAAACAAGGGTTTACTTATGAGTAAACCCTTCTCCTTGCTTCTCTCTACTAGTTCTCCAGTTATAGAGTGTTGGGGAAGCACTTGAAGGGCTCTTGATCTTCAATAGATGAACATAAAAGGAGCCTTTGAAGGTTGGGAGGTGTAAATGCCTTTCTCTCTCTTAAAGAAATCTTTTCTTTAGTTTTGGGTGTGTTCTTATGTGTTAGAGAGTCTCTTGAGCGTCCCTCATACTTATAGGGGACGAGCACAATCGTGCACCCTTGATATGACATTTATCCCAACGGTTAAAAAATCACAGACGTTGATCTGTTATAGTTTTTGAATTTTTACGATTTCGGATTGATCCGGCTATGTCGGATTGATTTGCTAAGATTGATCTGGATCCCCGAATTGATTCGGTGTCTTAGTCTGAGACACCGGAGCTTTACCAGATCGATCCAGTAAGTAGCAGATCGATCCGTCAAGTGCGGATTGATCTTACCCCCTCCGGATCGACCAAACTCCCTTTGGGAATAGATCATCCTAGGGCTTCAAGTGATTGGAGCTCATCATCCATCTTGAGAACCAACCATTTTGATGATTACAACATGACTCAAGATATGCAATGTGCTCATGCCATGCCTAATCTACCATTCCATGTATTTTATACAATATGGAATTGATAATTTATAACAACAATATCATGTTTTCTCTGAAAAAGATAAAGTTAGAATAGTAGATGGATCATTGTCTTATGTTGCTGGCCAAGGAGACATCCCCGCTGCCTCTAATTTGTTTTTATCTTTTGTTCTTAATGTTCCCAAGATTCTTTTAAATTTGTTGTCTATTATATATCTGAATAAGAATCATTACTGTAGTGTTACCTTTTTCCCTTTTTATTGTATGTCTCAGGACATGGCAACAAAGAAACAATTAGTTTAGGGCATGAGAATGATTGTTTATATCTCTTAGACTCCAACCCACTAGTAGCTACTTCTACATTAAAGATGAATGCCTTTATCTCTAAGTCAAATGAGTTTTTCACATGGCATTGTCAACTCGGCCATTTATATTTTTATATATTATGGAGGATTTTTCCTCATCTTTCATTTTCTAAGCATGATGTTTATTGTGAACCGTTCCAATTGGCAAAGCACTATTGGTCTATTTATCCAATTATTCATAATAATAATGGTTTAGTTTTGTTCTCACTTGTGCATTCTGATGTGTGGGGACCTTCCCTTATTACATCGTTGTTTGGTTTTAAATATTTTGTGACTTTTGTGGATGATTGTTCTCGAGCCACTTTACTTTATTTGTTGAAAATGAAAGGTCATGTTAGCACTGCATTCAAGTTGTTCTATCATATGGTGTGTACTTAATTTAATGCTAAACTTCAAATTTTAATATCTAATAATATAAGGGAGAGTATTTATCTCGTGACTTATCTTCCATCTACAATGAGTTTGGGATTTTATATCATACTATTTGCCTAGGCACTCTTGAACAAAATGGGGCAGTGGAACAAAAAAAATAGACATCTTATGGAGATTGCTTGTGCTATCATGTTCATAATGAATGTGCCTAGTACTTTTTAGTCGAAAGCTATTCAAACAATTATCTACCTCATGCACCGAATGCCATCTAGTGTCCTTTCTATAAGTCACTAATTGAAGTGTTTTCTCATAACTCTCTTCTATTTCCTCTTTCACTTAAAACCTTTGGCTGCATTTGCTATGTCCATGTATTTCAATTTGACTGCTCCAAATTAGACCCGAATGCACTTAAATGTGTCTTTCTAGGATACGGGGTTGATAAAAAAGGTATAAGTGCTATCATCCTCTTATTCATCGCAAATTTGTGTCCATGGATGTCACTTTCTTTGAGTCTATTCCTTTTTTTGCGTTTGGTTAGACATCTCTTCAGAGGGAGCATACCAGTGAAGAGTTGTTCTCTTAAGCTCCACTTCTAGTTCTTGTTCCCATCTATTATTTTGATTATAGTAATGCTCATGGAAAGGGAGAGTAAGAGCTGTAAGAGGTATAGGGATAAAACCTAACTACTTATGAACTAATCCAAGAGTCTACTTTGGAACCAGTTCTTGAGATAGATAATAATCTACTACCTATTCTTATTGATCCTTCTGATCATCGGGAACTTGATAAGCCAATTTCCCTCTGAAAGGGTGTGAAGACTTGTACCAAACATCCTATGTCTAATTTTGTTTCTTTTCATGTTTTTCCACCATCTTTCCATAGTTTCGTTATTATATTTTCATCTATTTTTGTTCCTCACAATGTATCTGAGGATATTTCACATCCCAAGTAGAAGGATGCGATGATAGAAGAAATGAAGGCATTGGAAAAAGAAAAAAGCAACACATGATAATTAATTGATCTGCTTAAAGGTAAGAAGTTGGTTGGCTGCAAATGACCGTTCAATGTCAAGTATAAATTTGATGGATCTGTGGAGAGGTATAAGGAAGATTAATGGCCAAAGGGTACACTCAAACTTTTGGAATAGATTATCAAGAAATATTGGTCCTAATTGCGAAAATGAATTTAGTCAGAGCTGTCATTACTTGCAAATCAGAAGTGGCGGCTCTTTCAATTTGAAGTAAAAAAAAGCATTTTTAAATGGGGATTTGGAGGAGGAGGCGTACATGGCTACACCACTAGGATTTATTATGCCAAAATGTTGCAAGAAAGGTTTGTAGACTGAAGAAAGTGTTGTATTGGTTAAAGCAATTGCCACCGACATGGTTTGAATGGTTCATGACAACTTTGGTCAATGTAGGTCATAAGCAAGCTCAAGCAGACCACACATTGTCTCTTAAACATCAAGGTATTAAGATAACAACCCTGATAGCATACGTGGATGACATATTAGTTACATGGAATGATGAAGTGGAGATTGTATAACTCAAGAGAAGATTAGCAAAATAATTTGAGATCAAAGATTTGGGTTCTTTGAAATACTTTCTTGGGATAGAAATTTCCAAGTCAAACTAAGACATCTTTCTTTCTGAAAGGAAGTATGTATTAGATTTGTTGAAGGAAACAAGAATGATAGGCTGTAAGCCTTGTACCACACCCATAGAGGCTAATCATTGATTTAAGTAAAATGACAGTGAGAGCTTAATTGATACAGGGAGATATCAAAGGCTAGTAGGAAACCTTATATACTTGACCTTGACCCATTTAGATAGAGTGTAGTCAATCATTTTATGCATTCTTAGACTCAAGATCATTTGGAAACATCATATAAGGTTCTTTAATATTTGAAAGGTTGTGCAGGAAAGGGTATCCTATACAGGAGATATGGTCAACATAGAATAGAAGTATATGCAGATACTGATTGGGCTGGTTCACTAACTGATAGAAGGTTTACTTTAGTGTATTGTTCATTTGTTGGAGGAAATTTGGTAAGATGGAGAAATAAGAAACAATCTGTAGTTTTTAGGTCAACTGTTGAGGCTGAGTTTAGATATATGGCTCATGGAATTTGTGAAATGTTGTGGCTAGAGATGTTGCTAGATGAAGTTGGGTTCCCAATCATGTGACAATAAGAAAGCGATAATCATGGCTGATGATCCGGTGCAACATGACTGAACTAAGCATGTAGAGGTGGATCGCCACTTTATAGATCATCTCAAAAAGAGAAATATTTGTATGCCATTATTCAAACAACTAACTAACTAGTAGATGTATTTACTAAAGGTCTCAATGGAGCACAATTCATGGTCTTGATTACCTCATTATTTGGAAATTTTGCCAAAATATTGAACCGATTTGGGAAAAATCCCTATTGCAATGTAAATGTTTGCTCCAACGCTATGAATGCATGTTGAGTTGTGTTCATACATGCAATGCTGTCACCTGACCAGTCGTACTAGCATTGTACATGCCTTTACTAGTGAATATAATACTTTCTAGACATTGTGAAGTGTGAAGCCTATCTGGCCACTTATCCTAGCCATCCATATTATGCAACATAATCACTTAATTAAGCAACTTAGCTTAACCTTCTATCTTAGTTAACTTTCCTAATCTAATAAAACCATAACTCATATTCATAATCTAATAAAACCATAACTCATATTTATAGCTCTAACCTACTTTTACCCTCTAACAACTTCTCAATTTAATACCTTTACCAAATTCCAAAAAATAGAAGATATCAATAGAAAAATTCTTAATGTCTCATGCAAAATGGAAAATTAGTTGATTTCCTTGCTTTCATGCTTCCCTTGTTCACCACCTAATTAAAGTCTTTTGTACTCTGTCAAGTGAAGATTCTTTGTATTAATTTAGTAGCTTCCTAAGTCTTAGCCATTGCTTTTGATTCCACTGACAAGGCACTGATAAGAAAAACTCCCGGGGT
The DNA here is from genome assembly GCA_025762735.1 of Platanus orientalis. NCBI lineage: Eukaryota > Viridiplantae > Streptophyta > Magnoliopsida > Proteales > Platanaceae > Platanus > Platanus orientalis. Next base: position 10,651 of record JAOXJP010063966.1, on the reverse strand, counting down.
GAGAGCAGAGAGTAATAAGAGTTATAGAGAAATGGTTGTATGGGATGCCTGTTGATCTCGGTTCTTACACAACGAAAACATTGGTAATTAATGTTGTTCTTAGATTTGTAGCATAATTGTTTTCCATTTTTTACTATGATTTATATTTTACTAGTAGGTGCTGTAACTTGGAATGTATTGTCCTTTTCACTACGTTGGCTAGTATCTCATCAGTTTTATTAATTTAGTTATTAATAATTTGTAAACTGAAATTAGTTTCATTTTTTCAAGTGTTGGGGCATTATTATTTCTTTTTTGTGGCTAAGTTGAAATTCCTTAGCATGTACTCCATACTTGGTATTAATAACGGACATGTTTGGTCATGCTCAACTGATTCTCTTCTGGACTACATTTTATATCTCACCGTGGTTGTTGATTTTATGCTATTTGCAGATTGACAAGGAGAAAGCTGGTGTGCTTGTTGGAACAGGATTAGGTGGTCCTACAATGTTTTATGATAATGTTAAAGCTCTGAGAGAGAAAGGTTGCAGGGCAATATCTCCATTTTTCATTCCTTATTTTTCACCAAACATGGGGTCAGCTTTGCTTGCAATTGATATTGGTTTTATGGGTCCAAACTATTCTATTTCAACTGCATGTGCTACCTCCAATCATTGTTTCTGTGCTGCTGCTAACCACATCCGACAAGGTTATGCTGATTTAATGATTGCTGGTGGAGTTGATGCTGCAATTGTTCCCTTTGGATTGGGGGGTTTCAGTGCTTGTAGAGCTTTATCACAAAGAAATGATGATCCAATAACTGCTTCAAGGCCATGGGACAGGGATCGAGATGGATTTGTTTTGGGAGAAGGTTCTGGAGTATTGGTATGTTTTAGAGGAGCCTTTGTTCATATGTTAGGAATGAAAGCTTTTTCTGCTTGATTTATTTTCATCATTATACAATTGCTTTTACTGGGGATGAGCATTTGTGTGAGGTTAGCTGTTTTATGTGAGGTTTACCCAACAACTAAGGTTAATACCCTGATGCATTGAGAGCTAATTTTCAAAGGAGACCAAGGTGTAGCCCAGGTATATCTATGCATTGAATTGGTAGTCAATGTAGTTTGGTGTTGAGGTACAATAAATGGCTGAAGTGCATACATTACTGAGTTCTCATGTAAATAAAAACCCTTGTAGATTTTTTATCAGAATTTGTTTTACCTGACTATTGGTTGGAAACTTCACTAGGAATTTGTTATACATGATAACTGATTGGAAAGTTACAATAGATTCCATGTAGTCATGATTGTCATTAATTCTTCTGAGTTGTTTCTTTATTTTGTATTCGCCGAACCGTGTGGTTTACACTTTGTTGTCTTTCAAGCTATATATACCATGTTCTTTTCTCACCTCTTGGTTGTGATTTTTGGCTAAACTTTTTTTTTTCCCCACTAATATAGAATACGTCGCAGAACCTTAATTTTGTATAGATGAATGTTACATTAGTTAATGAGGTTTCTCTAATCTTGTTTGTCTTGATGTTTGGTGATTGCCTCCATAGGTAATGGAGAGCTTGGAACATGCAATGAAACGTGATGCACCAATTATTGCTGAATACTTGGGAGGTGCAGTTAACTGTGATGCTTATCATATGACTGATCCCAGAGCTGATGGATTTGGTGTTTCATTATGCATCAAAGCATGCCTTGAAGATGCTCGTGTGTCACCAGAGGAGGTACTCGGTTATCTTCAAACCACATTTTAAGCTATATGAATATTTATGCATATTGCTTTCTTAAATTTATTTTTCCTTATATTGGAGAGTTGAGCTTAATAATAAACACCCAAACATGCCCCTGCTATTGTTTATTCATTGTCTCGTTAAGGTAAAGGAGAAGAAATCCTTTAGCTAGATTTGGGTCATTGCTTCCTCGCTGAACATCTCGTTTCAATGGAAGCAATGGTTGGCCGATTCCATAGCTGATGAGTTACTGAAACAAGGTGTTTCTAGTTGTATTATGGGGTGAGCATTCTTTTTTATTTTTTGAACTACATTAGGTGCTTTAAATTCTGTGGTTTTATGTCCCTCTTTATTATTATTATTTTTTTGTGTTACTATGACTAAAATCTCCTCTTAAAGCACACACACTTACATTGACAAGGATGTTACCCCACAATCATTGGAAGCCAACTTCAAATAGCAAGGATATAGTGTGTGTGGTATCAAAATTTGGAAGATTTGACTTTGTGGTGGGGATTACCCATGGATTGACTGGATTGCAATAGGGATTCGCTGATCCAAGAGCAATCATTGTTCCATGTCGGATTAGCCAATCCAGCCTGATCCTGATTTTTAAAACCATGACATTTTGAAGAAGGCCCTTGGTTGAGTTTTTTTTTTTTGGTACACCACTTGGTTGTTGGTTAAGTCTTTTGCAAGCATTTTATTATTTTTCCTTCAATTTTTGAGAAACTAACAGAAGAATTAAAATAAAGTATATTCCCAAAAGAAAGTACAAATAGGGAAGGAAACCACAACCAAAGGGAATTATAGTCATACCTTCTGGCTTCTGCTGTTGTAAGTTTTTGCAGAAAACAACTACCAATCCTGAGCGAAGTAAATAGGCAACATGCAACAATTAAGGTTCATTTAGATCCTTCATATCACAAGAGTCATCGGCACCTAACTTCCTAACCCTGTCAGGGGAGCACCAGCTCCGAAAAGAACTCTTCCTAAAGCATAGAAGCATATAATTTATCTTCACCATCCATTCACAATAAATTCTTATACCAACTTTTAAAAGGTAATAAAAGGTTAGAGCTAAAATACTCAATATGACCTTGATTATTATACGATATCAAGTTTATTTTTTCTTCTGATTAAGAAAAAATGTTTATTGTTAGAAAAAGAAGAGGAGAGGAGGTTCTCCTCTTAGGTTTGCCGATGACATTTTAGTCTTTTATAATGAATTTTAGAGTAAGCTCATTATCTATGGGGTAGGGGATTTGGTGCATCTGGAAGACCTTTCTCCAAGCCTTGGTTGTAGTGTAGGCTAGCTCCTAGTTATTTACCTTGGCCTTCTCTTTGGAGCAACTTACAAAAGAAACATAATATGAAGGTGGTGGAAGGAATGTGGAAGCACCTATCAAATTAGAAAGGTTCCTATTTCTCAAAATGTGAAAATGTAACTCTTGTTAAGGCTTCCTTGGCAAGCATCCCTACCTATTTATTGTCCCTTGTTGTTTCTAAGTCATTAGTTAAGACAAATGACAGATTCATAAGAACTTTCTTTGGAAAGGTTTGGATATTTTCATCCATGGATCCAACAATTATTTGGTTGCATGGGATTGTAAGCACCCAATTTTGGCACAACTTCTGGTTCCAACGCTTCTCTTTGGGTCACCAGACAGGCAAAGCAATCCCTAACCTCCTTCCGTAATCCGACCGACTCCCATCAATCAAACCAACTCTTGTCCCAGGGTTGCTTACTTGTTATTTTAAATATCATATAATTATTTTAATATAGACAAATTTTTAATTTTCCACATATTTTATAAATTTGTTATTTAGTCAAATGTTTATTATTTTGTTTATTTGCTCAACCTACTTAAACCACCCGAGTTAACCAGCGAACCTGGGTTCAGCCTTACCCAAACAACCAACCCAAACCAGCCCTAAACCCAAATCTGAACCACCACACATAAATAAAAAGAAAATTTCTCTCTCTAACGGTAAAAAAATCCAATTTCTATAAAAGAGCATGCTCGCTGGCTGAGCAAGGGGGTCTCTGGCCAACGGTAAAAAATCCACAACTTCCCCTTCTTTCTAACAAAAAGAAAACCCTAGAACCCCCTTGATTCTCTCATGGATAGAAAACCCTAGGATCCCCCTTTCTAAACGAGGACAAGGCCAAAACCTTAGGATCTCCTCTCACCCCCTCCTTTTTTTTTAGTTGGACCCGCACCAGACAGAAAAGAGGGAGGCAGTACTGCTACTGCCGGTGCTAGCAAACCCCCTTTTTTCTAGTCATCTTCCACCCCTTGCTCCTTCCCCCCCTTTTTTTTTCTCTCTCTATCTCACTCACTTTCTAGGCTGGGGTGCAAGGAGGGGAAAAGAAAAAGAAAAAAAAGGAAGAAAAGAAAAGGAAAAAGAAGAAGACGAAGAAGAAGAAGAAGTGGGAGGGGGAGAGGACAACGCAGGTGGCTATGCGCTAGCGACCCCCTCTCCCTCTGTTTCCCTCTGTCTCTCTAAATCGACCTCCCCCCCTCTGCATCACAGCTCTCTCTAGTCCTCTCTCTCCGCTGCTCCCCTCTCTGGCACCCCCATCGTCTTCACCTGATCTCCATCTCTCACCTGAACCTGCATGGCACCCTGTGCATACTGATGCTCCGGCCAGTGGCCCCAGCCCCTATCTTTTTCTCTATTCTTCTCCTACTATGGCTGCAAAGGGCCATCCCCCATCTCTATCTAGCCCATTCCCCTCTTCAAGCAGACCATCCCCACGACCATCTCTCCCCTTTCTCTCTTCCGTTCATCTCTTCCATGCCTCTCTCTCAGCTCATAGCCCCTCTCTCTCTTATCCCTTACATGTTCCCTCTCTTTGCAAAATTGTAGATCCCCTTTCTCCATACCTTCTCTCACCTGCACGTCTCTGTTCCCCCCATCTGCCTCTCTCTTCTCTTTTCATCCAAAACCCACCTTTCTTCTTGTCTCTGTATGACCCTTTTATTTAGAAACCGATTTTTTTTTCATCTTTTAGATTCACTCCTAGGGTTTATTCTTTCTCTCTGTCGATATCTGGTCACGATCTCAATAATTTTACATTTTATTCAGTGGAAAACTCATCTCTGACTTTATGAGCTATGCGACCTTCCTACGTCTTCTGTAATCTTTCTTTGTTGTTTTCTTGTACTGGTTTTATGTTTTCTCTTGATCTAGTTATCTGTCAGATCTGATTTACTCTTTGACTACTATACATCATCAAAGCCTAAAACTTTGATCCTCTTTGGTTCTTTTAAATACCCATCTCACATAAATTGAAAATCCAACACCCCTTGATATCTTCCGAGACAAGAGAGAATGTCTTCTGCACAACCACATGTAAGCTCTGGATCAAAACCAGCTGATACTAAAAAATGGTCATAGAATGTGTGCTACAAGGGTAATGATCTAGCTCTCACCCCCACAATCAGTCTAGGAGATATCTAGAAGGCTTAGCTATGGAGTGACAATGTAACTGCGATGGGAGTAGGTAAAATGTGTATTTTGGATCTTCAACTTGTTTTAAGTAACTTAGTTCATTTGAATAGAGGTTTGTATATATATTTATCTTTGGAATTCATTAGCTTATGGAATATGGGATAATTTGGTAATCTACTGAAATTATGTAAATGTGATGAAGTGAGTGGTGGTGATGGATACGGAGCTGTCGGGTGGATAGTGATGATGTGGTGGATGTATGATATATTTGGAGTGTTTTTTGATATGTAGACTATCAGGTTATTGAAGAAGTGACATGGGGATCACTATTCATCCTCAGGGGATCCATATTACAATTATTATGCTGCCAAAATTTCGGCAAAAATGACACGTGGATCCCCTGGTTAATCTCAATAAAATGAGATAAAACTAATGGGTGAGAGCAATAAATTGTTAAATCAAATTGATCATTAGACTGTAACGGGTTTAAAGTAAGAAACCGCGAATGCGGATAAGATGGGGTGCCTAACACCTTCCCCAACTCATAAATGAACAACTTAACTTAGGATCTCTAGGAGTTGACCAGTTCAATGTGGAGTCATACTTTTCAAACCATTTTAGACACCGATGCCCATCCACATCGATAAAAGGATGGTGACAACTCTTAATCACGTGGGATTTTTTCTATGACAGTTAAGTCTCTTTTAAAAAGGATTTACCCATCGTGCAAAAATCAAGGCCCACTGGGATACAACTCGTAGATTGAACGGATTTGGTGGCATTGGCCTTGTACCAATTATCCCTAAAAATAAGTTAATCATTTGCAAATGGTTGTGGTGATTTGAGGAGGAGGGGATCCTTTGGAAGTGATTTTTTTATTCTTTGTTTTTTTTTATAAGCAACATATTTTATAGAAACTGAAAAGTGGAAACAAGAGAAAGGAAGGATGTATGAAAAATATTGTCCATCCCAAAAAGAAGGAATCAACCCCCTAATAATCGAGTTAAGAAATACAATATCATCCCATTTAAAATCTAGTCATGATATTTAACCCCTGGGAAGCTTAGGGAAAGAGATACCCAACAAAATAATTTAGCTAGAACCTTATCCTTGATCTTTTGGAAGTAACAACATCGAGTCTTAAAAAAACAGTGTGTTTCGCTCATTCCATATACACCAACACACTACAAAAGGGATGCAATCCCAAAAAATATTCCCTCTTCTACTAAGGATGCTGCTCGGACCAATCTTTCAACCAGCAATCAGGTTCTTTATTGAGCCCATAAAGACTTAGCTTAACTTGAATATGCTTAACAAAGGCTAAGGAACAATGGAGGAAGAGGTGGCTAGAAGACTTGGTGTCTAAGTAGCACATGACGCATCCGTTGAGCTGGATCCTCCCTTTTCAAATGGGAAGATTGACTATAGGCACCCAATTCCAATAGGCCAACCAAAGATTGAAGAAAATCTTCAAAGGAATGATAAGGTTTCAAACAAGAACCTAACTAAGATAGTAGATGAAAGAAAGACTTAAGAGAAAATGAGCATACTCTTCCTTTCCATATCCTAATGTCATCAACTTCCCTATTCCTAATAAATGCCTCTTCTAAATGAAGCAACAACCTAGAAACCAAACCTCCTAGTTGCTAATGTTTCTTCTAAAATGAATATTCCATGAGCAAAAGCTTTGGGTTCCAATCTTATGGTCTTTAACAGACCCTTATTTATTTGATGGTAGACTAAAGAGGAGATGATGCAATCTCCAAAGAGGAGTATGACCACGCTATGGGTCTATCCAAAATTCAACTCTCCCCATTGTTGACCCTAAAAATCACATGCCTCTTAAAAGCCTCAGCCCTCTTAGCAATCTCCTTTTGGATACTAGTACCATATGGACCTGATAGATAGTACTCGACTCTCTATCTTCCACCCCTTACTTGGTCGCTACCACTTTTATGAAAATGTTGTTTTTCTCTTCCCTAAAGCCCTTGCCATGTGTTTGAGAGATGTCAAGATCAATTAAACCCAAATATCCCTTGCCTACACTTATCAGATTTCATTTTCGATTGCGGCATCTCTACTAGGACATCTGGGAGACTTGGAAAGCATAGTAAATTTGTAACTTTGAGCATGGGTACCCAAAAAGCATGCTTGGACTAGTAAGGGTCTTGTTTTCAAGAAAACAATCATTACACATTTCATAAGTTGGATTTTAGGTCTCCCCTCATTAATGCTAAATAAATATCCAAAAAGTGGAGCATGGGTTAAGGCCCTTTATTTGGTATCAATCCTATGCCCCACTTTGGATTAGCCACTAGGATCCTCCCTAAAAAATTGTTTCCCAATCCTCTCCACTGAATCCAAGCCCCTTTTAATCCTATCCCTTGAATCTACCCACCCTTGGATGCTCCACTTGCATCACTCATTCCACATGGCATTCATACACCCTTAACTCACCTTCCACATGGACATGGGTCCCCTCCACATAGGATGAGCCACTTCAGCCCCCATTTGTGTGGCTAGGGAGGCCTCCACACCTCCTGGCCGACTTACCCTCTCTCTTCCACCATAATAGGGAGCCACGTGTCCCCATGACATCATGAAAGCTTACCTCATCAAGGGGACACATAGAACCCATCTTAAACTTATCCCTTCACTACAAAATCTTATAAATACCCCCCATGTCGTGCAAAAAGAAAGAATAAAAATTAGTGAAAAAAATTTGGAGAGAAAGAAGAGATAAAAAGAGAAGATAAGAGCCCTTACCTCCTCTCCACTCCAAACCCTGGGAAGGTAAACCCTAATCCCTCCTCTTATTTTCATGGTCATATTACGGTTAAGTTCTTGTTCATATAATGCTTAGACAAGTTAAGTTATGCTCTATACACCTCTCTAATGAAGGCAACACAACATTAGTCCCGAATGTTTTACTTTTTCTATAGTTAATATATTAAGATGATTTTTTTAGGGTAGTCCCCTGAGAAGGTGTCCTACCTCCCTGTAAATTGTCATGAGCAATTGAATAGTTTTTAGTTATGTAATAGTGTCAAAAAATTTAAGACAACACATTGCCTTTGCTCATTCTAGCAAGAGTTAGCAGTGGTCTTCAATTTTTTTTTCTTTTTTGTATAAGTCCTTTTAAGCTGATTCTTTTTGCAGTGGTTTCCTACATTTATGTTTTATGTTCCAGTAAGTTATCATGACCTCTTGAATAGTTTAGACCTATGTTATCTTGTTTGCAAATCAGAGGCAAAGTAATATCTCTAGTTGTCTCTGTTTATGATGAACCTTAATATAAAATCTATATTAAGTTCATCCGAATGAGTTAGAAGTTATACAGTAGTCCCCTGGATGTGTGTACTACATCCCTGCAAATTTTTGTAAATTTTGTAGTACTTTTGATCCTTGTAATTATATTTGCAAGTTAGAGACCAACCTTGTCTCTACTAGTTTTCACACTGAATCCCCCTTACCATTTATTTATCATTATTTAAAGGCTCATAATTGGAGATAGAAATTTTTATGATAAGCCCTCAAGGGGATCCCCTACCCCTCTACAAAATTTCAGAATCTTGTGATCTCAGAAGGTGGTCCAAATGAATTAAGGAAGTTGTTGGGATTCTATCCAATGAAAAATGCCTAAACTTTAAGCCTTAAAGTTCAAGCATTAGACCTAACTTTCAGGCGTATTAAAGTTCAAACATTGAGTTTGGGAACCAATATGTTAGACTCCTGAACCCATGCAGGCTTAAGACTTTATAAGCCTTTCTAATCAACCAGATAAGGGATTGCCTCACTATGGGCTCTCATAAGTCCCAACACCTGAAGTTGCTTTTTGTAAAGTTCATGCGCTAGGTTTGAAGATCAAACATTGGAAAAGGTTCAGGAGTTAGGCCTATGTATTTTATGCACACAATACCTGAGTCCCCACATGCCTAACACATGTATTGATGTGTCTCAGTGACCCTATTTCATATAGAGGTTACACTATTCCAAAAAGGGGGCCCACTTTTAACCCAACGCTTGAACTTTATTCATTGTAAAGTTTAGGTGTGGGATCAAAAGTTTAGGCATTGAGAATTAATTTAAGTTTTGTAACTTTCAAATTTCATACTTTATATTCTACTCTTAAAAATGCTTTTATATTCTATTTTAATAGACTACAATCTAGATTATTTTGGTCCAAATGGTTGCATATTCTTCTCTTTATATGTTTTCATGTATGTATTTATGTATGCATCCATGCATGGATTCATGTGCTTGGCTTGGAGGACTCACCACTGTACGTAATTTTGCCCCTTTGCATGCCCTGGGTAATCTCGCATGCACACCTAAAGCATAATGAACCAAATATAACCCATAGTGGATGCAGGATTGCCCAACACCTAAACTTCATTCACTTCAAAGTTAGGGTGTTAGGTACTAAAGTTCAAGTGTTAAGCTTGTGGGACCCACTAGTCCCATTTATCTGAATTCCAAAGACCCTCATAGGGTCTGACCACCCTCAATATTCTGAAATTAACCTTGGCTAGCCTTAGAAGTGAAGCTGGGCCCACTTTTAGGCATTTAAGTGTCCAATGCTTGAACTTCACACTGACTGAAGTTCAGGTGTTTAAGTAGAGATTAGGCACTAGCTTGTAAAACATGGTAATTCTCTCTTTAAAGGTTCACATCCCTATGGCAGCGTATGGCATACATATTACAAGGAGGCATCATAAAAATGTGGGTAGTTAGGGTGCCTAACACCTTCCCCAACTACAACAAAATAGCTTACCCTACTCTTTGACAAACCATCCAATAACATAGCAACATAGTTGATGCGAACAACATTATGCGACTTATGTATGTGCCACCACACAAGAGAGCAAGGTTCAAGTCTTATGTTATGTATGGATTCTTTTAATTATTTAAGGGTAGGTTAATTTTGTAACAAGGTCAATAGTGCCATGGTTAGTTTAGTTTTTTTTAAGGTTTTTAGTTGTAACCCCATTTTTCACTTTGGACTCAATGTTTCTATAGCAAAAACTTGATTTTTTTTTGGCTTGATTTTGGTGTCATTAGATAGGTTATTCAGTTACCTTTCAAATGAGACCAAGATTGTGCAAATCCGAGATGATTTGGGAAAGTTATGACCAAATTATTAAGAGGGTGTCAATAAAAACGGAAATTGTGTTTTTAGAAGTTTTAGTAGTTTTAATTTTTTAGGAAAGTAAGTTTTTATGTTTTAGAAAATTTGGCTAACAAATTTAGGATTTTTAAGATGTTTTCAATTTTAATAAGTTTTTAATTGTTTAAGGTTGTAAGCCTATTTAAAGGCAACCGCTCCTCATCATTTGATAGTGAAGAATAAACAAGTTTTTGAAGATTTGGGTATTCCCAAGTGTGGTTGTAGCCATGTTCTCATCTCTAATGGTTGATGCCATCTCCTAAGCTCCCCTCTTCTCCATATGGGTTGTAGCACTCTAGTGCACT
>JAOXJP010063955.1:0-29271 GCA_025762735.1 Platanus orientalis | reverse complement strand
AATCACCCCCCCCCCCCCCTTTCTGCCCTCCAATAATGCAGTCTAAACAGTTTTTATATGGGATTTTACAAAAATAATCATCCAGAAAAATAAGAATGAAACAGATCTCAATCAATCTAATACTTGTGTAGTTTATTAAGGACATGATCTACCCAACGGGTCTAGCTATCATGATAAATTTCAGAATATTTAACAAGGAATGATACTAGCTGCATTGCTCCACGAGCCATATGTACACCCAATTTGAATAAAATAATGCTTGATAAAATAATGAAAAGGTGTTGCAATTAGCATACAGTTTCCTGTGATGGACTACACAAACATTTGTTGTATGACAGCCTCAGCATTTCCATTGTACTGTGATAGAAGACTGATAGCATCGGCTCTTGGCAAATCAAGAAATTCCTGCAACAATACAGTCAATGAACAAGGAATCAGGGTATTAAGTTAGATTCTCCAAAGCAAAGGCCTTTAGTACGTAGCAAGTAGTTCCAAGATAGATGGGAACATTAAAAATGGCACCAAATAATGACCAGATGCATTTGAGGGTATCAGGAAAAAAAAAAGAGAAATAAGGAATGGAACATGATAAACTTCCCATGCCAAAAAAGATGGGGCGGGGGGGCAAAGAACAAAAAAATCCTGTTACTGCATTGTCAGGGAACATTTGCAGTTTTCCAATATTTATCATGGTGAAAAAATACCTTTACATGGTTCAGGGAACAATTGTCATTTTCTAGTAAGTTTTATGCTTAATTTATTCTGGAAATCCTACAATCAGGGCTAAGAATGTACATCCAAATACTGTAGCCTGTAGGGGCTCTAAGCAAAGTAATTATTCAAAGATTATGCTCTGGGAATAAACAACGCAGTGTGTCAAGTGACAACAAACAACAATTTAGTCAGGTTCAGCAAAGGTGCAGATACCTCTCTTAATTATGAGGATCTTACCCCCAAAATTTAAGACATAGGCTCACTTCTAAACCAACACAAATTATGCATGGAAAAGGAGTACATGGGCAAATTTATGGAATGCAAAATAAAGCTAGTAGTTTAGAAGAGGATCATAACTACAGGGGGAGAAGAGGAAAGAGGAAATGGTATGTGGGGGAATAAAAGGTAGAAAGCAGTTACGTAGGTCATTACCCAGTGCTGGTCCCGTAACTACAGGGTGCTGGGAGGGTTGGACTGGAGACAGACCAAACCTTTGGCTTTTTTGCACAAAGAGGCCGCTCACGAGACTCGAACCCGTGTTTTCACGCTGGCAGCTGGCTGATATTCTTTATTTTGTGGGGGGGGGGGGGGAAGTGTGAAGGTTCAAAACAAACCCCAAACCTACATGAACAGTGCAGGTGTGTAATGTGTAAGTTTGTGTTAAAGGATGAGGAGGAAATAAAAAGGGTAAGCAAGATTTGTTTTATCACTCACTTATGATGCCCCACAAATTTGACTTACTTCAATCAGGGACTAATTGAAAGAGAAAGTAACTGTCAAAGTTGATGGAATTACCATTGTGGGGTGGCCGAGAATGGCCAGAAAATTTAGAGCATGAGTACATCATATAAGTATAGATAACACAATTGGATCGCAAAATTACAAAAATACACTGATCCCTACCTTTTAAATAACAAAAACCTAGAGGAACTTTTTATCAACCAAATTTCATGGCTATTCTAATGTCAAATTAAATGTCTCAGATAGCTTTTCCTCGCTCTCGAGCCAGATTTTCTGTAACCTCATGTTGCAAATTCTTTTTTCACTAACCCACATCCTTTTTGCCTTGTCCCTTGTCATGCCTTGTTGCATCAAATTAGTCTTTTCCTCTAGTGCAATCATTTCTTCATAGCACATGACCAAACCATATTGATCAACTTTCCCTCGTCGTCACCTGTTTGGGCTATCGCAAAGAATTTACACATTCCCACCCAACAACTCCCAAACTCCACCTCGTTAGTCCCTGCAACTCCTTCAAGATGGATGCCCAATTAATTAGGAGCAATCCGATATCTAGCAAACCTTCAGCAAGGAGCTACAAGCACCCACAGAGATCCAATTATGCTCTTTCCATATGCCCCAACAAGTCGTACATGGAACCAAACTCCAGAATACCAGGGCTTCTAACATAAAAAGGACCATGAGGCTACTAAAGGAAAAACTCCCAGATATCTTTAAGTTAACCCACTCCAAACCAGAAAGGGATAAGAAAAGGATCTATACATCCCTACATCAACAAAACGAACAAACACAATTCATGCATTCCTTGGAACATTTACACATATTGCATCTATTCAACAAGAAAACACTATGATGATTAAGGTGATCAATTGCCAAGGATCTTATCAAGCACAACCGAACAAATGAATGCCTCCACCACAGGAGGAACTAGCCTCAAATCTTCTCAATTGGAGTTGCCACCTTTCTCAATTCTCAACTGGCCTCCACCTTTCTCAATAACCGAGAACATACCCTCTGAGTCCTTCCAAACTTGAGAATTCTCCCAACTACAGAGAGGAGCACATCCTCCAAAAAACTGAAAAGAGACATTCATGCAGGAGCACCTATGGGAAGAAACCTTGTTGCATCCTCCTAATTATGGAATTAGCAATTGGGTTGAAAGTAAATTAGAGCAAATCAACTTTGAGCCCTGTTGGGTCTATTCCAAATGTGGGGAGGTTGGCTGACATCCTGGAGTGTGAGTTCGTTCCTCTGCCAATTACCTATCTTGGATTACCTTTGGGCGCTAAATTGTCTTCCGTGGATATTTGGAATCCGGTCATTGAAACCATGCAAAGGAAGCTAGCAGGATGGAAAGGCAAGTATCTTTCAAAAGGGGGTAAGCTGATCTTCTTCAAAAGTGACTTCGCTAGTGTTCCAATCTACTTCCTATCCCTCTTTCAAGTGTCACTGTCAGTGATCAAGGTTCTTGAAAAGATTCAAAGAGACTTCCTATGGGGATCCGGACAAGATGGGAGGAAGATTCATTGGGTGGGTTGGAATGAGGCATGCAAGCCATTCTCCCAGGGGGGCTTTGACATTAACCCCCTTAGGATCACTACTAAACCGTTGCTTAACAAGTGGTTATGGAGATTTGGGAATGAAAGAAGTGCTCTGTGGTGTAGGTTAGTGGTGGCCAAATATGGAGAGGATTTATTTGGGTGGAGAAGTAGAGAACCGGAGGGTGCGATTGGGTGTAGCATTTGGATGAACATTTTCAAAGGAGTGGACACTTTTTTTCAACATATTAGTTTCAAGATTAATAATGGAGAGAGTGTCAGATTCTGACAGGATCAGTGGTGTGGCAACGAACCTCTTGCTATCCGTTTTCCTTCTTGCTATAGCCTTGCGGAAAATAAATGGGGTCGGTTCAAGAGCACATGATCAAGACACGAAGCTTTTGTTCGTAGAACATTCAGCCAAGAAGAAACCTGAACGATTGGGAAATTGGTGAAATGGGTTGTTTGTTGGATTTTTGGAACATCACACTCTTGGGAGTAGTGAGGCTAGAGATGAGATGGTCTATGAAAATAATGGGTTTTCAATTAAATCCATGTCTAATAGCGCGATCACAACTTCGTTGAGAGGCCCGTTTTCGGAGGACTGTGTTTGACAGCCATTATTATAGACTAAAGTTCTTTTATGTTGTGGGAACATTGGTGGAATAGAGCCCCGACAATCGACAATCTTATTAGGAGGGGAATGTATCTTCCAAATTGGTGTTGTTTATGCAAGAAGGATGCGGAATCCTCCTCCTATTTATTTATGCATTGTTTGTGGGTCCAGCCTCTTTGGAATCACTTCTTTGATCGCTTTGGCATCAAGTGGGTGCAGCCAAGAACTGTGAAGAATTTGCTCTTCTGTTGGTCGAATCAATGATCAGGGGCCTCAAGAAGTTTGAGCAAGCAAATGTAGCTATTGCTGCCAGGAGCTCTATGTTGGGCTATTTGGGAAGAAAGGAACAACAGAATTTTCAATGATAGAAGCAACGAAGTGCATGTTATCTTGGATACCATTCTCTCCCGAGCCTATGACTAGCTGTTTACAGGCCAAAATAGGAAAGGTCCCGAATTTAGATTGTGGATTTATAACTGGGACTCTTTTATATTGCATTGTTAGTTTGGATTTTCTTGGGTTTTGTCTTTGGCGGTGTGCTTCGCTCTCCTCAAGCCTTGCCCCGTTTTTTTATTTTCTCTATTGATCTATAAACTTACCTTATCTTCTCAAAAAAAAAAAAAAAAAAACTATCAATATATGACGGGATTTTACGTTTTAGAACTTTTGTTTCATTTAAGGGTTAGTCAATAAAAGGGGGATTTAGGCTGGGAAACAACTATGCAATAAAGAATTTCTAAATTATCCTAGTCCAAGTCAAGTCAAGTAGGGTTAAAAGTTAACTTGGAGAAGGTTTCTAATTTCTCTATGGGAAGGTCAAACTTGGGAAATAACTGATTTTCTCTCAAGGATGGTTCCTATTAAAGAAGTTAATAATTTCTGTAGGAAAACTTACTTTCACAGTTCTGGTAGATTTAGGAAATTATATTTGAGTCAAATTAGTTTTAGGAGGTTTTTATTTATTGATTTAGCAATGTAAAGGCTATAAAATTGAAGTGATTATTTATTAAAATTAAATCTACTGTGACTTTTCTGGCAGAACCAGAAACCTGTTCTGAATTATTTTAGAGGGCTAGGAATATTGCTTTGAGCTAAAATTCAAGGGTAATCAGTGCATGTCTAATAGTAGTTTTTCCCTAAAATTTCATGCTGCTCTGCAAACCCTAGATAGGATATTCTCTCCAGTTGACCAAGGTGAGTTTTCTGGGTTTCTGGACAGCTACATTAATTCCAGAATTCTTCTGGTTATTTGGGTCTCACATGTGGCATGTCTAGTCAGAAGAAACTGATTAATTTATATTGTGGGCACATTATTTGCAGGATTAAACAAACCTAGAGGTTGACCCGTCACTCCCGTATCAGGGATACATTCTAAAATCTCTCAAAAAAGTATGTATGGAAGACATGGTAGCAAACCACCTCACCATATTGAACTTTAAAGAAATGATTAATCATGGGATCCTTGGAAGGGCCAAAATTATAAACATGGTGCCAAAGATCATGACACTCGCATATAACGCAAAATAACCCAACTCCACACAATTTCTTCCAAAAATCTAATTCTCTTTCCATCCCCACCTTAAACTTGAATTGAACACAAAATTTTGATATATCATGTGATTTTCATAAAACCTTTCCACAAGCTTTCCCCATAGCAATATGAAACCACCCAAGAGTCCCAATTCCAACTTAGAGTTCCATATTAATCAAAGAAGTTCCATTTTTATACCCTATAAATATTCTCTGCAGAGTTGATCCCCTCTTGCTATATCTCTGCAACTTGTGCTTTGTTCATAACCCTCAGGTTTCTCATACCAACCTCACCAAACTTCTTAGTTACACAACCATTTCTGCTTCACTAGAAGATTGCCCCCCTCATTCCTATCATTCTACAAAAAAAGCTCTATTTGGAGGCTTCAGTGTCCTTTTAGCAACCAAGGCCAGGATATTTAATAATAGAAATAAGTACATATAACTCCAACATGAAAACATAGCCAACTCAACTCAACAAAGCCTTATCCCAAGTACCATGGTATCAAATGTCTCAAAATGTCTTATATTTCCGGCATATGTCGATGTCTAACAGGACCGACAGAACATATTCTTATACTGACACAAAACATTAAGTACATTATAAAAAATAATTTTTCGGTCGATATGATGTATGATGTTGGCGTGTTGAGCGAATATTCCCCTTTCGTAGTGTATTATTGCCTAATGTCGACATTGTGTTATTATGATAAACAAATTATATGAAAAACCATAAATTCCAAAGAAAGTAAAAGGAGGGAAAGGAAAAAGGAAAAGAGAAGAAGAAAAGGAAGAGGATATACTTGTTCCCTTGTGTTTATATGGTTAGATTATAATATGTTTCTCAACCATTATGTATGCGTGTATACTTTTAAAGAATATTACAATATAAGTATATTAAAATACGCTATCATTCCTAATAAATCTATTTGTTCCCTTATGCACATGTTGTTAGATTAGAATATGCTTCCTAAGTTTCCATGATTTTTACAATATTTCTTTCCAATATATGTATTATTTTGACCTGATCGACATTTTCACTGATACCGACACTGACATTTTGAACCTTGCCAAGTACTTGGGGTCAACTACTTGAATTCTATTTAGCCATTCCACTCTATCTATGGCCATGACTTCCATTAAATCATAAGAACTAATGTCTTTCCTTACAACTACAACCCAAGTAATTTCTGGTTTCGGCATTACCCTTTTTAACATTTACAACTTGCATAATATCATTTCTCCAAATTGGTGTAGTCATGGATCTTTGTTTCACTTGACCAAACCATCTCACTTGACTTTTCCTTATCTTATCACCTATTTGTGCTAGCATCATCTCTTAATAAAGCATGGTGGGTCTTATAATCATCTTACAACAATTTCTCTTCAACTTTAATGGTATTCGTCTATCACACAACACTCCATAAACATCTCTCCACTTAATCTAATCCACTCTAATTCTATGAGCAACATCATCTTCAAATTCTCCTTCCTTATGCAATATGAATGATTATACCAAGAAAACAAAAATACCCTAGGGTATCATATGGTTGTCAATTTTAAGTACTCCCTCATTTCTACACCCATTTTTACTAAAATTGCGTTACCTATATTCTTTTTTAGTACGGATTATCTTAAAACTTCTTGATTCTAGAACATCCCTCCATAGTTCTAAATTTCTCTAATCTCATCAATTCGAACAATATCATTAAAAAATAGCATACACCATGGGACCTTCTCCTGTACATGCGTAGTCAACTCATTTATAACCAAAGCAAACTGGAAAATAGATACATGCTCAGTGCTGATCCTTAGTGTAAACCTACTGTGAATGAAAATTCCCTCATCTCTCCCTACTTGTTCCAACACTGGCTACCATTCCATCATACATATCCATAAACAAGCTAGTATATATACTTGAGACCTTTTTCTTTTATAGGAACCCACCAGATGTTAAGTACCTTCATATGCTTTCTTTAAGTCAGACAATGTAAAGATCTTGCTTCTCTCTAAATATTTCCAACAATCACCTAAATAAGTAATGGCTTTAGTCGTCAATCTCCTTGGAATAAATCTGAACTGTTTTTTTGTTTTTGTTTTTTGGATACTCTAGTTATGAACAACAAAGACAATGCTTCTAAGATTGAGACCACAAGAGAAAACAATATGAAAACATTAAACATTGGTCATGACATCAGATCTGAAATTAGGAATAATGCATCATGCATTGTATTGCCATTACTCTTGTGCAAGTAAAATCTACATGTCCCTTGAAGTATCCAGTCTTGATCATACTGAAAATCCAATAATAAAGTCTTAACACCTCAAAACTGGAAGTGTATGTTAGATGAATAACTCATGAGCATTTCTTGATTTCCCCACCAAATATCTTGGAATAGATATAGAATTAATCAATTCTAAATTACTCACAACGTAACAAATGAAAAAGAACCAAGACACATTTTTTCTCCAGCACATTGAATACAAATTATTTAAGAAAAATATAACACCACCAAGTCTGCCACACAATATGCGATTGCAGAAACAAAATTATCAAATTTATAAGCAGATAAGAATTGGCACAACTCACCATAACTTTGAGTATAGCATTTTCATCACCAACATCTCTTGAAGACACTGGAGTTGGGCTGCCACCATCTTCTGGCATCCTGCTGCTTGAAGACACTGTAACTTGGGAAGACCCATTGGTGCATGTATCTACATTTGTCTTTGACGTAGCATCAATAAGTAAAGGAGAATTAATTTCCTTCAATGAGTCAATCCTCAAAAGTCCTTCAAAGCGATCTTCACACATTTGGAGTCTGAACCACTCATTATGCGTGTGAAGTGTTGCTCTTATTATTTTCATTAGCTGTGGTTCATCAATGCCAAGCCTCCTACCTATTGCAACCTACATGAGACCAAAATAAGTTTCATAATGGTTTGAATCAGAGTGGAAAGGATAAATAATGGATATCGTCTTCAAAGAAAAGTCGTAACATTGATGGGTTGAAACCAACAAAACATAGAAGACACCACTATGTGACATTCTCCTTACTTATATTACTCCAAAGAGGGTAGTACAAGTGGCTTTAAATTCTAGGGAGTTTGTTCATTAGGCATTCTTCCTTGGTGTTCAAAATGTTCTTCTGTTATATTCACTGCTTCAAGTAAATGTTGATCTATTGACAATTAAAAAAATAAAAGAAAGGTTTCATAAGGGTTTTGCTTCCTTACTTATTGGCTCTTAAATCCCGATTGTTATAATGGGCATGGTAATCCTAAGAGACATAGTAATGCATATTGACTGATGGAACTGACTGGAAGAAATAAATATCTATATATATATATATATATATATATATATATATATATATATATATATACTTATCTATTGTTATGCAAATGGCACTGGAGATTTGGTCAGGAGGAGGGGAGCTTATGGAGGCAGGTGGTGGCCGCAAAGCACCAAAGATTCGATCATTTTCTAGGCTAGAAGATGTAAAGGGTATGAAGGGCTCCCCAATGGGGATTCAGTCAGGGACTGGTCAAATACAATTGGGGTTGTCTAGTGTTGTGGTGGTTCGGTGGTTTTGTTTTTTTGTAGGGGTACGACCCCTCCTTTCCTTATTTAGGGAATCTCTCATCCCCTTGTTCCATTTCTTTCCTTTTTAGCAATAAAACATTTTCTTTCATAAAAAAAAAGTTTATTTCCTCTTTTAAGTATGATCAAACAATAGAGATCACCATTCCCATGACAACTTGTCAAGATTGCAAGGACAAACAAAGATGCAAACAGTTCAACAAAAGGAGGTCAAAACGAATGTTTTTGTGAGACAGGTCAATTCAAAGTAACTAGTAGAAATTTGAGATAGTATTATTATGGCATTCCAAAGAACATTCTGCTGGAAAAATAAACTAGATGGACATAAGGATTCAAATATCAACTTTAAATGCATGGGTTTTAATTTAAGTGTGAAATAAGCACATAAAGTTTACTTCATGATAGATAATTAGGCAGGGAATAATAGTGCCTCACATGCTCCAAGCCAAGTAGTCAAGCTTTGAATAATGCAATTGAAGGGGAAGGACAAACCACCCAGCATTTTTGCTCACAAAGAATATGAATGAAGTTTCCTTGAAAGATTACATTAGCGTTTGGAAGAATAAATGTCTATGGAGATTAAATATGACACTAGTTACTATAAGTCCAACTAAAAAACTGAAGAGTGGACCAAATAAGAAAGATAGTTTAATCCCAGATACAGTTAGAAGAGCAAACACAGTGACAAGTAGACTTTGTTAAAAACTGTTTCCTACCATGATTTCTGATTCAAGGGAAGACTGTCATCAAGATTCTAAGAAGAGGACAACAATATGTTTATCAAGAGTAAATAATGGACACCTTTAAATTTAATGAGATCATGTAGAATAGTACCCAACATGTAGTCTGCTGGACTCTGGTCTGAGAGAAATGCACGCATTTTTTAAGACAAGACAATCTCCATACAGAAAGTGAAAGATCGAGCCATTGCACTTCTCTTCCAATGGCCGATGGCTGTCCCATCTGCTGCTGTTTTCTGGGTGTGATTTCTCCAACTGGATCTTTGATTGGTCAACCCTCATCTTCTAGCTGTTTAGAAGAGTGGGAGGCCTGTACTTCTCTTGCTTGAAAATATATATTTTCTTTACTGATCATTAAAAAAAAAAACTAACACTCTACCTGATTTAAAAACCAAGACATGAAAAAACTACTTAAACACTGTAATTTCAAGGAAACAACATACAAGTGCCTACTGGCCTCTGGTTTACTTAGCTTTTGCAAACTTAAATGCTCTCCCAAACTGGTGAGTGAAAATTAAGCATTCTGAACTATTCCGATAACTTGTGTTTGTGAATATTTGATATGCGGTCATTACATTACCATCTATTACTTCATATCCCAAAAGATCATAGTCCACATTTGATACAGGGGCTAATCCATCCTATCTTTTTGTTTTTCCTTGTGGGTTAGCATTGTTGGCATGAAAAATTCATATTTGAAGCCCATCAAATATTCAAATCCAGTACAGCAAGCCCAAGAAAGAAAAATCCTTATGTCCATAATTCCACTAGTTTTAGTGGTTGTTTAATTAGGCCTCTTGATTACTATGTTTTCCAAAAGTTTGGCTTTTAATTGGTTTAATTTTATTTAGTTTATAAAATGGTTTAGGAGTCTTTATAGTAGTGGGATACTTTTAAATAAGTGAAAGTCCAAATTCTGTCACTTTTCTATAAGTCAAAACTCATCCAAAACTTATTTTTGGTTTTCTTTGAAATGTTATTTGCCTACCTTCCCAACGAGTCCAAGCTATTGGGACTTTGATGTGACTTGAGTAAGTTATACTGAGCAAAGCAACTTTTGGCAAGCAAATGAAGAAATGGAGAAAGAAATATTGAGCAGAAATGGTGCAGTATAAAGGGCAGTATCCCCATGGGCCACCATGGATGGTTGAGTGGACAACCAGAGGTGGTGCCCGAAGCAAAGAGAATCAACGAATCTGTAGCAATGGGCATCAGATGTCTTCTGTCGACCATCACAAGATGCCAACTCGGAATGGGGTGAAGAGAGGATTGTATTTGGAGGCAGTGAATAATTGGCGATGGCCTCAAGAGAAGGAAGCCACGATTCATAAGAAGAATGGGAGGGTGCTCATATCTACTGATGCGAAGGAAGCTAAAGGGAGGATGGAGCAACTCCAAGCATGTCTGGTGGGTAGGGTGGAGGGCGACAAACCTACCATTGTGTGGTTGGAGGCATGGGGTCATAAAGCATGGAAGGTGTCGGGGGAGATGAAGGTAAAAAGAATGCCAAATAACTTGTACCTATTTAGGCTTCCGTCGGCCAAGGAGGCAGCCTGAGTGCTATGAGATGGGAGGGATTGGGGTGAAGGGTACATACTGATGGATTAGTGGCATCCTTGAGCTGGCTGTAAGGGTATTTCAAAGCATCAAGAATGGGAGATGGGTTCGAGTCTTTGGTCTCCCGGTACATCTGTGGAGGCAACGAATCTTTGAAGTGGTAGGCATTGCCTGTGGCGGATTTATCAGTTCGGAAATTGTAGAGCCCAGTTCAGTGGAATGGGTCAAATTGTTGGTGGAAGGAAAAGGGGAACTCCTGCAATCTATCTCCATTTTCGATGGGTGTTAGGCATACGGCCTGACGATATGGAAGGAGACTATCAGAGATGAAACAAGCCAGTCGGTTGGAGTTAGGGGAGCACCAATGGGTATAGATCAACGAGAAAAACACGAAAGAAGGGTGACACCTGGAGGAGGTTCAAGCGGAGGTGCATGGCTTGGGATACCGAAATAGGGAGAAACATCGTCGACAACGTGAACATGTCGAGTTCAAATTCGAAATTTGATTTTCATCCACGTCACACTGAGTGCCTGTCGCCTGAGAAGCAAGATCCAATGAGAAAGGAGAAGTGTATTGGTGTGTATGGCGATTACGTGAGAGCGAACAATCAATTTTGGTGGGAACGAAGGTAAAAGGATAGGGGAGGGGTTTATTTTGGCTATGGAGATAAGATGGAAGGGCAACGGGTTAGAAAGCACATAGATCGGACTCTAGATTCGGGTTTGATTCGAAATATTGATACCCACAACATCATAAAGGTAGAGGACATGATAGTAGAAAGGGGTGTGGGAAGGGACTTCAAAAATTGGACCAAGGGCCAACCAATCTGGACAGCGGTCCAAGCACAATCAAAGAAGACCATAAAGGCCCAGGTTCAGGCCCAATAGAAGGTTTTGGCCCCCATCAATAGACCAAAATCTTATGTCCAATAAAGGGTATCAGACTCCATCGATCATAAACCGTAATAGAAGAAGGCAACGATCTTAAATGCTTGAAAAATAGGGCTTATGGGAGATCCAGAAGAACACTTAAAGGAAGATCGTAGAGGCGGGAGCAAGGTGAAGGAGATTGTAACCTTTGAACCTCGAAGGAAGAGGGGAATCGTTATTCGAGAGGGAGCAAGGGAGACGATAGTCCGGAAGCAACAAGGGGGTTGCTAAAAGTTTAAAACAGAGGAAAAAGTAAGGTAGTGGAGGATTCGGGGAGCGAACAGGATTCCAATTCCTGGTGAGAAGTTGGGAGTACAAGAGGTTTAGGTTGCTCCAGAAAGCCGGACAACTGTGACAAAAGAAACGAAAGAATGGACGATCAACAGAGATATTATGGGTACTTATAACAAAATGCTTGAAGTGAGTGTCGGAGATAGAAGGTGAAGGTATCTCTGACGTTTAGCAATTGAGGTGGATAGCTCTATCATCCCCGTCGATGAGGAACAGGAGTTAGGATACTAGTGGTGAGTATTGGTACTGTTAAAATGTTACCTACTCCTATGCCTTCGGAGTGGGTGATGGCAAAGGTAAAGGAAGTTAGCTGGAAAATGAACATTTTTTTTTAGGGCATAGAGGATCAAGTAGAAGCCCTATTCTGAGAAATCGAGAGGAGAGGGACTAGTCCTCGCCACAGGAGCTCTCAAAGACATGGGAGAATGCCAGGCAGTCAGTGTCAAGAACTCAGAAATTTGGCCTCATCTATTAACTTTGATGGAGGGAGGAGAAGTGAAGAGAGGGGAAGGAAGCAACAACGAGGGAGAAGGAGAGGAAGGGGGTGGTCTTGATATTGTTATTTATGATGCATCTGAACATCCTGTATTGGAATATTAGGGACTTAAGGGGTAAGAGAAAGAAAGAATGTGTGAAGGAGGTCTGTAGAAAGGGGATGTAGATATTGTGTTGCTCCAGGAGACAAACTGAAAGGATGGGTAGAAAAGAAGTTGAGTTGTGGGGGATTAAGAAGTTTGGTTTAATGCACCGAAATGCTATCGGTAGAGCTGGGTGGATTCTATTAGCTTGGAATCAAGATAAAATAAAGGTGGTGGATTCTTAGATTGACACATTTTCGATTTTTGTTAGATGTATTTCCTTAGAAAACTCCTTTGAGTGGATCTATACCGGGGTGTATGGTCCTACGGACTTGGCTAGTAGGTAGCAGTTTTGGGATGAACTCAACGATATGCAGCAGAGATAGGGCCTTCCATGGTGTATAGGAGGAGACTTCAACATTATTAGATATTCGGGAGAAAAGTTGGGAGGGTGTAAGTTGAACAGTAAAATGAGAAAATTTTCGGATTTTATTCAATTTCATCATCTCATTGATCTTCCGCTGGAAGGCGCCAAATTCACATGGTCTAGTCATCAGGATAGCCCAACAATGAGTTGGTTGGATCAGTTTTTGGTCTCTTCCAAACGGGAAGACCATTTTTTCAAAGAAAAATAGTTAGCTCTCCCGAGGCCCATATCAAATCATTTTCCTATTTTGCTCAAGAACAAGGAAGGAATAAGGGGCCCATCTCCTTTTAGGTTCGAGCTCATGTGGATGGAATATGAGGGATTTAAATACAAAGTCAATGAGTGGTGGGGATCTTTCAAGTTCTCTAGAATGGCTAGTTTTGTCTCTAGGCAGAAGCTTAAGGCTCTCAAGGAATCCCTTAAAATATGGAACATGTATGAATTTGGAAGGGTTAAAGTTCGAAAAAAGGAGTGCCTACAAACCATGATTGAGTTAGACAGAAAAGAACAAGTTGGTGGTCTTACCAGTTCATAAAAAGCTCTTAGGGAGAAAAGGAAGAAGGATTACATTGACTAGATTTGTATAGAGGAAATAAGTTGGAGGCAAAAATCTTGAGTAGGGTGGCTATGACATGGGGATAGAAATACCAATTTTTTTCATAAAATGGCTAACATACGCTCCAAAAACAATAACATCAACAAACTGAAGATGAACGAGAAGTGGGTGTATGACAAGCAAGAATTAGTAGAACATATAGTTGACTACTATCAGTCTTTATTCATCGAATCCAATAGGTATCAACCAAAGCTAGAGGGGTTAGAGTTTAACAAAATATAAGAGGAAAGCAAAATTGGATTGAAAGAGCATTCACGCTAGATGAGGGGATTGTGGCCCTTCATAGTCTTAAAGAAAATAAGGCCCCTGGTCAAGACAGGTTTCCTATTAAATTCTATATTGAATTTTGGGATCTAGTTGGGGAAGACGTGATGGCAGTCTTGGAAGAGTTTCATGATAATGCTTCCTAGTGTCGAAGTCTAAGGGCATCCATTATTTCTCTTATCCCGAAATAGAAAGGGGCTGTGGAGATTCAAGATTATAGACCAATCAGCCTACTGAGAAGTTTGTACAAGTTGTTGGCAAAAGTGCTCTCTAAAAGGCTTGAAAAAATTATGTCGGAGATTATATCGGAATGTCAGGGTGCATTCGTTATTGGGAGGAAAATCACGGATTGTGCTCTCATTTTTTTTTTACAGATAACGATGAATATATATATATATATGAAGAATGAAAAAGGAGAAAAAATACAGGCAAGGAAGCCAAGGCAGCTGCAAACAACCCAACCAAATAAAAAAAAGGAATTAGAAACATCAAACAGACATATGGTCCCCTTTGGATTGTGCTCTCATTGCCAATGAATATGTGGATGACATGAATAAAAGAAAATTACTGGGGTCTATGTCAGTTGGATATGGATATGACCATGTGAATTGGAGATTTCTGGACAATGCTTGGCTAGGATGGGCTCTGGTAGAAGATGGAGAAATTGGATCCTAGTATGCATCTCTAATGTTTCTTTTTCAATCATGATTAACGGCTCTCCAGAAGGCTTCTTTAAGAGTAGCAAAGGATTGAGACAAGGAGATCCTCTTTCTCCCTTCTTATTCATTTTGGTTATTGAGGCTCTTAGCCGAATGGTGCTAAAGGCAGAAGAGGTGGGCTTACTAAGTGGATGGTAGATAGGCTCGTGTGGGCCCAAAATCTCCATATTATAGTTTGCATATGACACACTCCTATTTATGCAGCCGAATGTTGATTATATGCAGAATCATCGATGTATCTTGCTTTTATTTGAGGTCACATCATGCCTAAAGATAAATTTTAGAAAAAGCAAAATGATAGGGGTGGGTGAATCCCCCAACCTTGAAGAGCTGGCCAATATTA
The DNA here is from genome assembly GCA_025762735.1 of Platanus orientalis. Taxonomy (NCBI): domain Eukaryota; kingdom Viridiplantae; phylum Streptophyta; class Magnoliopsida; order Proteales; family Platanaceae; genus Platanus; species Platanus orientalis. Next base: position 14,063 of record JAOXJP010063955.1, on the reverse strand, counting down.
TGGGATGCCAACTACATAGGTTTTCATTGGCCTATTTGGGTCTTCCGCTGGGAGCAAAGTATAAATCTAAAGAGCTGTGGAACCCCGTGGTTGAGAGATTTGAGAAGAAGCTGGCTTCCTAGAAATGACTTTACTTGTCAAAAGGCGGGAAACTCACTATGCTAAAAAGTGTTTTTTTTTTTTAAATCTCTTGGTTTACTTTCTATCCCTATTTTCACCCCCCAAGAAGGGGGTGGAAAGACTAGAGCAGATTCAATGCAATTTTTTTGTAGGACTCTTATGAGGGGGATAGAAAGCTTCATCTGGAGGATTGGAATCAAGTTTGCAAGCCAATCAATCAAGGGGGGTTGGGTCTTAGATCAGTGAAACAAATGAACAGAGCCCTTATGAGTAAGTGGCTATGGAGGTTTGCTTTGGAGAAAAGTAGCTTATGGCATAAGGTGATTGCTGCAAAATATGGATCTGTTGGGACAGGACGCGACGGGATGGGATAGTATATTCCTCAAGAAGCGTAAGGGACTGGTATTTACAAAGGAATCACGAAGGTGTATGATAGTTTTTGCAGCAATATTGAGATTGAAGTAGGGCATGGAAACAAGGTTTTATTTTGGAAGGATGCTTGGTGTTCCTCAGTATCATTGAACATGGCTTTCCCAAGGATTTTCCAACTTGCTGGTAAATAGGAGGGTACAGTCCAACAACACTATAGACAAGAAGAGGAGTCTACAACGTGGTTGCTACACTACAGATGATTAAATGACTGGGAGATAAATGATGTGGCTAGCCTTACGAATATTCTGGAAAATGTTAGAATCAACACCAATGCAGATGATATAAGAGTGTGGACTGGAGACCTGAAAGGGCTCTTTTCAGTTTCTTCCTTCTTTCAGAGGCTGAGTGCAAATGATGGTGTTTCACGCCTGGATGGTTTCTTGTGGAAGTCCAAAGTCCCCTCCAAGGTGGTGTTCTTTATGTGGGTTTTATTCCATGGAAAACCCTCAACATGCAAGTCTTGCCTCAAACAAGAGGTATGATACAAGACTTGCCTCAAACAAGAGGTATGATGCTGGCCAACTGATGTAATTTGTGCTTTCAGGAAGAGGAATCTTCTGATCATCTCTTTCTTCACTGCATGTATTCCTTCCAGGTTTGAGGTAAATGCATGGAAAGATTCAACAGGTATTGGGTTTCGCAAGTCTTGGTTCAAGCCCTATGTTGGGAATGGAGCCAGTGCAAAGGAAAGGGTTTATTGCAATGGGGAAAGGAGCTTTGGAGATGGCTTCCACTTGCTGTTTGTTGGTCTTTATGGATGGAGAGGAACCGGCGAATATTTGAAGGCAAGCATTTGGCATATCATGGCATATCAGGACGTATCAGATAAGATTTTCTCTTCTTTTCTCTTGGAGTTGTATCTCCCCATCATTTGCAAATCTGAAATTCCATGACTGGATATTCAGTTGGGATTCTATAGTATCCTAGTTAGGTGGCCCATGGGGGGGCTGTGTATTTCTTGTGCATTGCTCTCTTTTGGTTTTCGTAAATGTAATTTTACTTTATCTATCAAAAAAATAAAATACAATAAAAATACTGACAAGGTATTACTTTATAATGAGAATTATCTATTTTAGAGTAAAGGAGTTTAGTCTATAAATATGAAGGTAATGAAGAGGTGTAAAGAAGAATTTTTCTTAGTAAACATTGTTTGTGCTCTGGCATATTGATTTGGGACCGATTGCATATCCTCTCTCTCTATGCTTTTAAGGACCAGGTGTTTGTTCCTAGAGTTCAATTGGTGCTGGTTCCAGTGGGTTTACCCTCTTCCAGAGTTCAATTGGTGCTGGTTCACTTGGGTTTACCCTCTTCTGAATTATCATCATCTTCAACCCCAATCCTGATTTCTATAATTGATCTGCAAATAACCCTATACCCAATCTCCCTAATCTCTTAACCCCATCCCTACTTCACTATTTAAAAGTTCTAATCATTCCTAACTTTATAAAACCAAACAACTGGTCAACTGCTATACTGCTTGCTGAGCTGTTAATAAAATTCTGGTTTATAAATTTCTTCAATTCCATGACTAGCGATCCCTACTACTTGGGATAAGGCTCTGCTGAGTTTAGTTTCTTCAATTCCAATACCAACATAAACTTCAGATATTTATATCATACCCATAATCAGTTTTATCCCCCGTGCTGTGTTTTCTCTATTCCCTTGATAGTTTCTGCATCAAGATCAATGCATGTAATCCTTTAAAACACAGAGTTTATATGTAAATTACACGTTGGAGAGATGACTGACTCCAAGCCACTTCATATTTCATAAGGCCATGTGAAAATAACTTTAGGTAAACTGAGTTATATATATTTTTAATTCATTTATTTTCCCAAATCATGTGACTGTAAAATAATACAATTCAAAACTCTTAATGTCTGATTCAGAGTCTTATATGTAAAGTATCATGAAAATTTTCCAATTAACTTGTTTTCTTATTCCAAATGATTTTTATAGCAAAATAATGAGTTATGAGTGTTTTTCAGGCTTGTTTTTTATCAGTTCCTGAAATATTAAAAAAAAATGTTCCCTAAGGTTTCTTCTATAATGTTTCCAAGTTCCAAAATTTCTACAAGAAAATATCATGTTTCAAAACATCCCAAAACATGTTTCATTCTTTTAAGCAATCAAAATGAATTCCAAGGATGACATTTTGAACTTTACCCCACTATTAGCCTCTCAACTTTGATTTGGTGACAATTCCTTATTCTCATAATTTTTTTCAACCTAAAAGAGCAACCACTTGAACCTTTATTTTACCCTTTTAGATTTTGTTTACAAAATCCAATCCCATGGTGGACATTTCAATTTGGATTCATACTTCCATTATTTTAGTTTTAAAAAAAAAAATGGTTTGCTTCATCAATCAATAGGGGGGAAAAGAACTTCCAAAATTTTTGGAACTGTAAACCAATGATAAACGTTGTTGGACCCTCAACTTGGATTATGTTTCTTTAACCTCAGAGAGAACTTTAGCACAACAGAAGTGAAGAGAACCAAAAAAATGAAGCTTGTGGCTCTAAGGAGCTTGGTAGGAGACACAAACCTATGGTCAATAAAAGCAAATCTTTACAAATTACATAGAGAAATTGGCTCCAGTAACCACAGCATAATCCACTGGGAAACTATAAGAAGAAAGATAGAGATCCTAGAAGGTCCAAGTGAAAACTGAGTCACTGCACAATTCTTATTTTACTGTGGTTACACCTTAGAATGCAACCAGTCTTACTCCTTTCAACAAGTGTGTAAGAGAATTTAGTAATAAGCAGGTTATGAGTCCGTTACTCTCACCAAGCACATAAAGCTGAAGCATAGTCCAGATAAGAATTGAACCAGTTAATAGTAAACATATTGAGAAAGAAAATTTTGATCAAATCTCTGGCCAACTACCCAGCTCAGATTATTCTTACCAATGACCCCATCTGGTAGATTGGTACCTTAAATGTATTTTAAAATTGTTCACTGAAATTGTGTAGAGGTCCAGTGAGAAGAAAATAATGTATTTGAGGAGAATGGTGCAACTTACCAATATATGTTGCTAGAGATTGTTACAGTATGTTGTTCTCTCTCTCTCGAAGAAAAAATAAAATAAAAGTTACAGTATGTTGCTAAAAACTTCTAACCAATTCACTAAGCAGAAGTACATAATACAAAAGCGACCAAAAGAGAGGAGTAAGTTATTCTAATTTCTATGTTCCTGGTAACTTGCTAACAAATTCATTGAGAGGACAATGCAAAAGTTTCAGATAACAGTCAATATGTGAAGCTACAATGTAATATTATGTCCAATGGGATGGACATGTGAAAACTTATGCTTGATCAAAAGGACTATGTTTCTAAATGTGCAAATATGTATGATATTCCAACAAATGGCAGGCTTCCTGCCGTGGAAGTATAATTTAAATACAGCTTATTAGTTGGAAGGTTTTATATAGGCAAGAGAAAACAAAAAGAGTACACAAACAGTTAAGAAACAAATAAGCAATGAGGAAGATTAAACCTGGAGCGACGTTGCAAGGACAGACAAAGGTATACCCTTTGCAAGTGCATCTTCATTAGGTTTAAGTAAAGCCAATAGAGTCTCCTTCAGAGACTTCAGCAAAGCTGGATTGCTTGCTGCCAATGGACCCAAATAAGAGCAGGCAACCCTAAGAGCACTAGCATGATCACCGCTGCTGACAAGCTTAAGAAATTCAACCTGTTACCAGCACGTAGTTCATCATGTTAGCCAATTGTTTTATCAATACTCATACAACTAAGCCATTCTTATAAAACTTCAAATTTTCTGACGTCTTGCATATTACAACTACAATTACCTGCTTAAGTTGGAATAGCACAATAGGATTTTGCACAAAAAAGTTTGGGTCCAATGCATTTACTTCTTCCACAACCTCAGCAGCCATTCCCTTACTTGCTAGTTCCTTTATCTCCAGCACAATTTCATACTTATGATCCTCCCTCTTATTTAAAAGGTCAAGAGCAGAATGTTTTACCAAGACCTGCAAAACAAGAAACTTGTTAACAACGAAATTGCCATCATCATTAACACAAATTGACAAGTCTGATACCTGTCGTTCCTCCAATCTACTTGTGTTGGCAATTGGAGCTGGTGTGGAAAGCTCCTGCTTACTGCTTCCCATGGAAGGACCATCAGGGATAAATTCTAGTTTCTCCACTCTTCCTCGCCATCGCTTGCGTTTGCTCCTTTCTCCACTTGTATGACTTCTGCTCCTTTGAAACCCTCTATTGATTTCAAGCTGATGTGCCTCACTAGTACTGCAGTCTTCACGGTTGGTTGTTGCCTCGCATGCAAATCGTAACTCATTGTCAATCCCCCTTATCCTCACAGTATCAGTATTGATTTCAGTATCACTAATAGATGCTCCAGTATCAAATTGGCTATTGGTTTGATCATCAATGTTGAGGGAAGAGCAGTCTCGTGAGGAACTACACCCAGAATTTGGCTGATAAATCCTTTGGGATTTACCAATGGTTTGCGAACCTATTGCTCACAAAAACAGAACATAATTTCAGAAAAAATTAGAGTAGAAGTGTAATCCAATAGTAAATAAATGCAACTCTGTCACAATCTCACCAGATGGTGATGCAAGACCGCCGTCCACAATTCCTCTATAGACACAATACTCATGAATAAGCTCATCAAGCATGGAAACATCCAGTTTCATCCGACACAATTCGTTCTGTGGGAAGATACCAAAAAGCAAAACCAGAAATGGTAAGAGCAAGTAATTCATTTACCCAACAAATTACAAAGATGGCTCACATAGAAAAACACTTTTTGGCTTAAGATAGAAGTTGGACAATCAGACTGTTGCAGGAATACCTTTATCAGTAATTAATAATTGGATTAATTAGCATGTTATAATGTTCACTTTGAACAGTGTTTTCAAACAAATACACATGTATGAGCATTGATTTATAGACAAGTCTGGGAAATGTAGACACAAACACCACCAAAGATGGTATTGAAACAAAACAAACTTATGCTTAAGAATCCATTGCTGAAATAACCCATATCAATGCCTGACTACAACATCATATCCAAGTGATTTTAAAACAGCACTTCTACAAACAATAAAAGGGAAAAAAAAAAAAAGAGCAATGTGATAAAAGTAAATTGCAGTAATTGCCTACACTACTTCACACACTCTTGTAAGTTCTTGATGTCAATTAAAAATTATCTCTTTTTCCAATAGAAACTGAACTTGATCGACATCTATGTGCAAACCATTGACAAGAATAATCAATGTTTAAATGTTTTTCTAAGCAGTGTTCAAAATTTTAAACTCAGTAAGTAGACTCTGTACAAGTTCACATTAGTTGAACCAAAGATGTTTCAAAGAATCATTATTTTTTAATGCTTTATATTTTTTGCACTGCCAGTCGAGATAAAGTAGGGTTTCTTCACATGGACAGCCAGCATAAATAATTAGAAAAAAAAATTCCAGAAAATTTGTTGTTTTGACCTTATGTTAGGGTGCTCTCTAGAAGCGACACACAGCAGTGTCACCCAGGTGCAGTGAAAAATTGGCAAGAATTAGTTACAGTGTTCCCTAGAACTAAACAGGACACTCCTGCGCTTTATATAGTTAGGTTTAGAGTTGGGGTGTTCATTGGATACTCCACTGAGAGAAAAGGGCGAAGGTGTATTGAACATTCGACAAGAAGGTTGGGAAGAAGCCCGCCCCTGATCAAAGAATGAAGAAGCGTGCCCGGGTAGACTGACAGCATATAAGACTCGTGATTCGGGCAATCCAATCTTCCCCGTGTAAGGCAGAAGCCCCCAAAAATGGTTTTCCAAAAATGGGTGGTCAGAAGATCAAATCACTATGTGTATCTTGGTGGTCGGGACTAGACGAATGTGGTGACGCGACTTGTGTAGCAAGGGGCTTTCAGCAGTGGAACCTGTCAAAGTGATGGGTGCATGCTGCAGGAGTTGGTCCTTGAAAATTCAAAAAATCTGGTTGGGGGTGGCAGCATTCTGGGCGGAGGACCGGAGTTCATGTTGAGGGGGCGGAGCAGCATGTCGAGGGGGTGGAGCAGCCCGTTCTAAAGACATGCGAGGAAAGCTTACCCCCTTATGACTCAAGTGTGCTTACCCACTGCAACCCCCTATGCCAAACCAGTTGAGTGCAAGGAGGTCAGAGCAGAGGAGCTTCCCGGGTCACATCCCCATGCAACGACAGTGTTTGTGTGCCCTTTACCATTCTCGCTCAGTGTTTGCAATGGCTGGGAGGCCAGTCGTACACAAAGCAACAACAACACCCAGATGCAATAAGTAGGCAAGGGTTCCCAAGCTTGTCCAAGAGTAAGGTAGCGTTTGGATAGACTTTTTGACACCAACCTATGACTTGTAACACTCTAAAAGTCATATGTCAGTGCATTCAAGTGTTTGGTTTGCCAACTTTAATATAAGTCAGAAGTAGGAGAGAGGTATAAGCAACTTATTTGGGAAGCTGGGTCCGGTTGCTCGTAGAGATAAGTAGAAGTTATACTTATGCGCTGAGTCTGACGGAGTTAACGAATATACATGTGCGGGTTCACACATGTGCCGTATATAAGAAGAAAACCACCATTATGGGCTCCATTCATCTGAGAAATTGACTGAAGACCAAAAGCAGCAGAAGACGAGCTCTCACAGACCCTGTCGGTCAGAATCACCCCTGTGATCTGACGAGCTCTCATGCAGGTGGTCCATTATTCCTTCTGATTTTCCCTCTTTTCTTCTCTGATTCCCTCTCTCATAATCTGAAACCCTAGCTATGTATCTTGTATTATTGAAGTTTCAAGATTTTCAATTCTATTTTTATCGATTTTTTAATGTCATTATTTGATGCTCAGTCTGAAATTTAAGAGTATTACGGAGTGATGGGCAGAGGATCCTTCCATTTCCTCATCTTAGTTTAAATCTTTTGTCTTGCATGTATATAATGGTAAGAGTTGTTGGATGACATCCTTGTGGCATCACCTTCGAGCATTCTCACCACCTCTGACATCTTGGGATGGTCCATTGGGGAGCCTTGTGCACAGAGAAAAGTGACCTGGATCCACTGCTGCACTTCTGCTTCAACATAATTACACTGCAGATCAGGATCAACCAGCATTTCCAACTTCTCTTGCAGAAGCCCTTTTCCCCAATCCAGCAACATGACATCATCATTATTTGCAAGCCGAGTAAGATCAAATGGTGTCTATACAGTGATAAGCTCTAGAAGCATGATTCCATACCCGAAGACATTAAGTGGAGAGGTATATGCTAATAGTACCACGTACAGCAGCAGTGACATGGGTATTTTTGTAGTCCATAGTTAACCCAAAATCTCCAACAACAGCCACAAACTCTTCATCCAACAAAATATTTGCAGCTTTTTACATCACAGAATGATCATGCAAATAAGAAAGTACTCTTGTGGACCCCAAAGAAATTCGTTTCCGTGCTGGCCAATCAAGTGGGGGTTCCAATTGTTGACGTTCTCTTAAACTTGAAGCAATGTTTCCATTACCCATGTAGGGATAGACAGCCAAGTGTTCAGTTGGTGTCGTGCAAAATTCATGTAGTCAGAGCAGATTCCAATGCACAATGATACTAATCATCTCTACCTCTGTCTAAAACTGAAGCTCCTCACCCAGGTGTTCGCTCTTCTTTTAGTTTCTTTATATACTGCTACCAATGAACCTTCTGCAAGACGCCCTTTATCTATTTTACCAAATCCAACTCTACCCAAAATGTTTTAGTTGCTGAAGTTGTCAGCTGCAACTTGTAGTTCTCCCAGAGTAAACCTTTTCAGCTGGACCCAAATGAACTTCTGGATCCTCTTCCATGGGTACATCAAAGAAATCTTCTTGTGCTTTCCGTCAACACCACCATGCGAACCCAATTGCAGGGGCAACAAACAATAGAGAAACACCAACAGCTATTCCACCATATTCTTAGCAAACAGTGCAGACATTATTCAAAAACATCAGACTATTGCCCATCAGGCTTTTATTGTTAAGGCAGGGGAAACACAGCTTTGTCAGCTTCCCAATGTGACCTGAAAATTGTTCAATTAAAGATCCAAGCTCACCAAGCTTGTTAGATTCCCCAAGTCACTACGACTCTGTCCACAGATGTTATTACTATAAGGTTCCAAGCACTAGGTATCTGTCCGCTGATGTTATTACCAAGCTTGTTATTCCACTGATGTTTTATATTATTTGTTTTTTTCTCCCTTTGATTTCAAGTTTATTTGTGCACTTTACAAAACCTAATGTTCAATGTTTATGATCTCATATATATTATATATTAAAAATTAGAAGTAGCTTTTGATTATTGTAAACCAAATGCACATTTTGACTTTTGTCAACGGAGAAGTTATTTATCAAATATGCGAACTAAACATCCAACCTAACACAAGATCACAACTTATCTGACAAAATAACAATTACTTATTTATAAGTAATTTATTTGTTTAAGTCATGAGTTATAAATAAGTTTAAACAAACAAGGCCTAAGATTCAGAGAGCGACTTGTAACATTGAAAGGTTGACGAGTAAACGTATGAACTTGGTAGGTACAATGAAAAGAATGATAGTTAATATAGCTAGTCTTCAAGAGTCCAACTGGAAAGGGAAAAAAGTTGTGAAAATTGATGGCTACAAACTTTGTTACACAAGAGAAGTCACTAAAAATAAAAATAAAAAAGTAGAGTGAATAATAATTGATAAAGATCTAAAGGATGAAATTGAAGATATTGAAGAATTGGTGATAAAATATTATCAATTAAACTTGTTTTAAAAAAAAAGAGATAATTAACATAATTAGTAAATATGCACCTCAAATAGAATTAGATGAAACCCCTAAGAAACCATTTTAAGAAAACATAAATGGATTAATTCAAAAGTTCTTAAGGTTGAGAGAATATAAATAGGAGGTAGAGTTAAATGGGCATGTAAGAATATCTAGTGAAGAATACGAGAGTTTTAATGGAGAATAAGAATTTGGTGAAAGAAATGTGATGGGAGATGTAATCATAGAATTTGCAATGGCATATGATCTTGCGATAGCAAAGACATACTTCAAAAAGGAATAACATTTGGTGACTATTAAAAGTGGATAGAATAGGATCTAGATAGACTTTCTTCTCCCTAGGAGAATACAATCAACATGCAAGGAGTAAGGAATGTAAGGTTAATAGATTATATCAAGCATGAGTCTAACCACACAAAATAAGTTAGTTATTTTAGATGTCTTTATTAAGAGATAAACAAGAACCTGGTGTAGTATCCAAAGGAAATTGGATTCCTACATTAATTAAATATGAACAAAAGCCTAAAGATTGATTCTTGATTACTAAAAAACACAGAAAATTGAAAGAAATAATTCAGGAAATCAATTAAAATATGTTCTTGTTTTGAGCTTAGAAGGAGTGAACACACACAAAACAGTGCATTGTTTTGGTGTGAAACAAAAGACAGTTTGGGGTAATTCAGGGTTGGTTTAAGGTTTAGAATAACGGCTAATGTGTGGACTGTTTGGGAACAGATTGGGGTTATCCTGGGATTAGACAAAGGCGGTTATTGGTGGCCGTTACAGAAAAACATAAAGGGGATTAATGGAGGAAATAGAAAAAAGAGAGATAAGATGAGAGATATAGTAGATGTAATAGAGAAGAAGGAAGATAGGAGAGGATAAGGATAGCTTACCACTTCATGGAAGAGGAGGGAGAGGGAGTCCACTACTCAACCTCTAAGAGGGAGAAACCATGGGTCGCAAGACTCGCAACCCAAATCAACACACACACTTGTTCATAAAATTCCAATAATCTTCTCTACTTTATTTCATGTGTAGAAGTGCCTTTAAATAAGCATTACATGCTTTTGAAAGAAAAGAAAAATCCCTATATTCTAGGACATATTATTTACTAACTTTCTATTTCTAAAAATACCACAACAGAGATTTTCTAAAACGAAAGATTCCTAATCTAGGACTCTAAGGGCTGATGATTTTGTGTGAAATTAGACCCCACAAGAATCTCAAAATATTTCCAAAATCTGAAAATATAAGGGGCTGTCGTCCAAGCCTTTGGACCCCACTAGGATTCTGAAAAAGAGAACCCTAACTAAACCCATCACTTGCTCACACGACCAGTTGTCTGTGGGTCCCACTTTGACTTCTTTAACAGTCCAAAAAGGCCTCAAACTAGGTTGTACTACCAGCACATGTGTGGGCCCCTTTTGTGGCAGTTTTAACAGTTAAATAAGTTCAAAATTTTGGCTCATCATGCTCCACTTAAAACTTAACTCTGAAGGCAATTTTGTCTTATTACATCCAACTCCCTAGGACAAAGTAAATTACAAAACACCCCACCACAAAAGGGCTTTATCACAATAAAAACCCACTCCAAAAACAAAAAATAGAAAAACCTAACTACTAGACAAAATTGTGGAGGACTATCCATGGTCCTCTAGTTTCTTTTTCTTAACACAATATGCTCTCTCTCTCTCTCTCTCTCTCTCTCTCTCTCTCTCTCTCTCTCTCTCTCTCTCTCTAAAAAAAGTATAATATAAAGAAAGTGTTTCCCAATTACAAAAACAACAAAGGACTTGAACAAGCATTGTATGAGCTATTCTTCGAGGACCTTAGTAAAATCAACCTTTACTTGCTTACTAGGGTCGAAGTTTTCTTACTTTCTTTACTTGCTTTCTAGTGTAAATGTCTTTACTTTTTTTTACTTGCTTTCTAGTGCTTTTACTTTTTCCTCTTGCTTTCTAAGTTAATCTACAAGCTTTCTAGTGTGATTGTCTTTACTTTTCTTTACTTTCTTTCTAGTGTAAATGTCTTTACTTTCTTTTCTTGCTTTCTAGTGTAATTTGATAAGCTCTCTAGTATAATCTTATGATCTTTCTAAAATAGTTTTGAATCTTTTTAGCATACATTTTATTTTCTTTATATGTCGAAATCTCTCTCTTTTTTTTTTTGATAGGTTATATATATAAATATTTCATTCTCCTTTTTCTTTATCTATCCTCTAATATGTACTACGTTGATATTCCTCCTCACAACATACACCTATTTGATCATATGAAAGTCTTGTCATCCTTTCTTTATAGAAAGTGAGGGTATAGCACATTCATATATATTGCTTTTATCTTTTGTCTTTAATAGAATAGCTTTATGATTTCATTTCCAACTACATTCTAAGTTCCTGTAATGATTAATTATGGAAAGACCTCATTTTTTTTTATCTATCCTCTAATATGTACTACGGTGATATTCCTCCACATAACATACACCTATTTGATCATATGGAAGTCTTGTCATCCTTTATTTATAGAAGTGAAGGTATAGCACATTCATATATATTTCTTTCATCTTTTATCTTTAATAGAATAGTTCTATGATTTCATTTCATACTCTATTCTAAGTTCCTTTAATGATTAATTATGGAAAGACCAATATTTCTTTCATACAAAGTGAAAGAGAAGCACATTTTCCTACATGTTATGGCCATCCCCCCTTTTACTTCTTTTTTCACGTTAAACGTGTAAGCTTTTTATAGCTTTTTGTGCAAGATATCTTATTTCTCCTTATATCTTTATATTAAGGAAGAAAAGAGTCTATCCCCATTTCTTTCTAGAAAGTAAGTATAGCTCATCATCTCCTACATCATTACCTTACGATATGCATGATATTATATCTCTTTTCGCATTTTTTTTTCTTCATGTTTTTTCTACCATTTTTCACCATGGCAAGCTCATGAGAGAACTTAGCCCAAAGCAAATATTTTTGGTTTAGAAAATAACATAATCTCATGGTCAATAAATAACCAAAGAATATAAAAATCTTAATACTTAAAGCTCTAAATTATATCATTTCTTAATATATTTTAAGTTCCCTTAATGATTGATCATGGAAAATCCTATCAATCTTTCTTTATAGAAAGTAAAAGGGTGTGGCATGTTTTTTTAAATATTACTTCAAACCCCTCCCACTTTAGTTTTTCTCACCTTAACACATAAGCTATTCGTTACTTTTTCATTTAAGTTGTTTAATTTTCCTTTATACTCTAAATTATTAAAAATTAGTAACGAGAAGAGTTTATCTTCATGTCTCTCTAAAAAGTGATTGTAGCTTATCATCTCCTACATTCTTCCCTTACAATATACATGTTATTATGTCTCTTTTCCTTTCATGCCTTTCCTACTCTTTTTAACCATGACAAGCTCATGAGAAAACCTAACCCAAAGTACAAATTTTGGGTTTAGAAAATCTACAACAAAATAATCTAATCTCATTGTTAATAAATAATAAAAAATGATAGAGGTCATAATACTTGGAACAACAATATTGGCTAATGGGAGTATGTCATTGCAAGAACCATATTGAAATAAACTTCCCTTCGAATTTTGGAATTTTTGGTATAATTAATCTATCCAAATGAATGCCCATATCTATATCTATCTCTCTTGGTTTTGCCCAACTTTCATATTTCATATGCTCACAAGGGATTATGGCTAAATCCTCACCCCACTTTACATTCCTAGAAAATTCAAATGATGTAGATTTAAGTATGCCATAGCTAGCTTTCTCATATATCTTTAATTTAGCACTTTTAACATGATCATCAAACTCTATTTTTTTTTTTTAAATGTCAAATAGATTGGTAGGATGAACCCCTCAAACTAGTGTGTCATTAACTCAAGTGTATGTGAATTCACTTCAAGATGGATTTCTAGCCACCCACCCCCTTCAATAGGTTAAAATTAATCAAACTACATTGTTGTATTAGGGAGATATTTCTTCCATAATATCCGTAATTGGGATAAGGACTATGTATACAAATTCAATATCATATTCTAGAACATGAAGCAAGTATCTTTGGTAAGGATAGCTTTAACTCTTCAGTTAACTCAGGAGAGAATTAAGCCATGTAGTTGCATAAGGTGATAAATCTCTTAGGTTGGCCTGAGGATTAGGGTTATGCTCCCAAAGAACGAGTTTAAAATTCCCTCTTTATGTAATGTCTTAAAACTTAGGAAGAGAAGATCACCTACATAACCACATCGTTTCAAGTTTTGGTCGATACGTATCAATTTTGACTAACACATATTAGTTTCGAAGGCTTCCAAAACAAAACTGTATGATACTTTTAAAAGTACCTGGTATCATGGATATGTATCGGTCATATCGATACGTATCGACGATACCAGGTATTTTTTTTTTTTTTTTTGGCATTGAAAACCTTTAATTTTTATAGGTTTCAGTGGATATGTATCAATTTCAATATCAACCGAAGCTTTTTTCTCTCATTTTTTCTTCAATTTTTTATACATTTTGCATCTATTAAGAAATCAAAAGACTCCATTTGAATCCATTTGCATCAAAAACAAAGATTTGGGTGTCATACCACAAACCTGGGTTCGAAACCCGTTTTCACCTATAATTACCTATAAATAAAAAATAAAAAAACAAAGATTTGGACTTGGATTTAAGGATCGAAGACTAA
>JAOXJP010063944.1:0-15552 GCA_025762735.1 Platanus orientalis | reverse complement strand
GACAGGTTCTATAGATTGTGCCTAGTTAGGTCAAACATGTTCTTATATGTTATTTTAACTTAAGTTAATATAAAGAATTGTTATATGTTGGTTCTATGAACTATATGATTTGATTGAAACTGCAAGAGAATGATATGTACTATTAGAAAGACACCTTACCCATCAAGGAGAATTATTGATGGAACCCTTATCACCTGGATATAATCGGTGTAAACTGTTATGAATCCTTACTGCTTGTGACATAGGGGGTAGTAATAACCCTTCTCACCTAAGTATAATCAATGTGAACTGGACCCTTCTCAATTGAGTTTAAATGTTGCGAACTAGACCTTTCTCACTGGGGTTTAAATGGTGAGAATTGTTATATATTTTGGCTTGATAGAAAATATATGTTTTGGCTATGATATGAAATATGATCTGATCCGTTCTGTTCTGTAAATGTAAAGGTATATGTTATCACTGATTTTTGTTATGTACAGAAAAGTGTAATTTTTATTAAATATGTAGTAATGTATAAGACTGATTTATGAAGTGCTATGCATATTGAATTATAAATAGAAAAATATCAGTTTAGTTTATGAAATTGTGTTAAGACTTGATCCACATTTTCTATAGTTTACTGTTTTCTTGCTAAGTTTGTCAAACTTACCTAATCTAACACCACAAATGATGTTATAGAGTAGCGGTTCTAGATAAAGAGAGTTAGAGACTAGACACTTGTTTATTTTAGTTATTTGGATTAGAGACTTTATTTATTTCAATATAGTTATTTCAGTTTAAATTTCAAGAAATGTAATAAGTTATGGATTTTTAGTATTTGATTTCAGTTGATGGATTTGATTATGTCAAACTATTTATTTAAATTGAGGGGGGAATGTTAGAGATTGTATATGGATTATTTACAAGATTATGGTTTATGATTTATGGGATTTTATATAGGTCAGACTTATAGGAATGCGATTAATATGTGTTCATTGAAAAGTGATTGATGAATTATTTCACTGCGTATTATTGTAAAGAAAGAGAAAGAGAAAAATTTATACAGGTAATGAATGATAAAAATCTTTTATAGCATTTGTAAGTGCATTTAAAATTTTTACTATTTTAACTCTTTATATTGCTATCGTGCTTATCTTGGCTTTTGTTCCGGTGTATATTTTGTATGCCCTCTTACAAGCCTGTCAATCTTACCCAAATTAACACCATTTTTCATATTAGGGTTCATGGGATCTGGTAAACTATACTAGTGAGAGTAGAAGAAATGGTTGAGTGCTCAAGCTCCTTGGTTTTGAATCATTAGTTTTATGAACATGTTTGGATATTAGGCAATGTTTTACCTTTGGAATTTCATTTAAGGTTGTTAAGATTTATGTTTGTGGAGTTCATACTCCTTGTGGTTTGAAGTTTGTACCCCTTTGTGGATGGGGAAGTACTGCATGCCTTTGACAATAGACATACAAGTTTATTGGATATATTAGATGATGAATGCTAGTATTTCTGCTGCACTATGGTTATGGATTTGTAGATTTTTATATTCTATTGCATTTGTAAATAAGAATGGATGAATGATTATTAATCCATTGCGATATGTCATATGATTATAAAAAATAAAGGCTTTTAAAAGCAAATGGAGAAAAGTAAGCATAGAAAAAGAACATGGTCACACTTTGAATTCAAAATCATCCCTATGTGAGGTTTGGGTTTAGGGTGTGTCATATAGTGTTCGATCTGGATTTGGGTCCTAATACAGACCTTGGAATTGGCACACATGTCACTTCCTTATTATTATTATTATTATTATTTTATATTGAAAAATTTTCATGATAGATGTATATATGATTATTATGGTACATGGTAGATTAAGATTAGCTAGAATATTGCAAAGTCATTTACATGGATCCTTGCTTTGTGTGTATCAATCAACCGATGAGAATAGACCCAGTCAAGGGAGACCAACAATTGTCTATGCCTTCTTTAACCCATTCAGGACTAGCCTAATGGCTAATTAGTAGTGGATGGGCATGAAGAACACCATTTTTATCCCCATTGGTTATTTAAGCAATCAAGCAAAGTAAGAAAATATATATATTATTGTCAGAAAATGTTGTGTTATGGAACTATGTTGTTGAAGAACCAAGGAGAAGCAAAAGAGAGTTAAGCCACGTGGTCAAGGAAGATCAAGGAAGCTAACAACTCGGAGTGAGATGTTTGATCGATTAGCCTAGTTTGGATCAATTGAACATGCTGGATTGATTAGGAAAACGGTTGGATTAATCGGGTAGAATGGTGTCTGAGATATAGACAAACCCAATCAATTGAAAGTAGCTCAATCGATCAAGGTCAGAAAAAATCTAGTGGACATCATATGGAATAAAATGGGTAAGAATAAAATGGGTAAGAATAAAATGGACATTTTATTCCATATGATGTTTCCTGGTATTTTGGACTCCAAATTCAGGATAGAACATTACATTTATTTCGTTTCTTAAACCTGAATTCTCTTTAGACCAAGATTTCTGTAACACCTCGCACATGTTTCATGTATTAAGTAGGATCATAGATGCATAATTGATAGAAAATAGTTAATTATATATTCTAAATTTATTAGTGATATTTTGACACACTTAGATGAATGAGAAAATTGAATTAAACATAGTTTTGAAGTTATCCTAAACAGTTGGGATAACTTCATACAGTTGGGATAACTTCATAAATAAACCTGTATTAATTCCATAGGAACCACCCTACAAATAATATATAATTGGAAAGATCTATGAGTTTACTTTCTAATGCCATAAACAATGAGTGAATTGAAGTTTCATAGAAGAAGTTGTGACAATTTTCCCACCAGGTGTCTATACCGTCTAGTATGGTCTAAGTTAGTAAATTTTAAGGTAACTTTAAAAATACATCAATAAAAATTTATAATGAATTAGTGAGAAAACTTTGTCCTTGGAAAGGTCTTGAAGTCTAGTTTCCAACAACAAAAAAAGGGTGAGTGAATCCGAATTTTGTAGAGAAAGTTATGATTGTTTGCCCACCAGGTGTATATGCTAAAAAAAATTCTAGATGGGATGACATCATAAAAGCGAAATTTTTTGTACAACCATGATTTTTATAAGATTTTAAGGGTTTTTTCACTATAGACTTATCTAAACATGAAATTGGGGATTAGAGTTGCAACTTAAGCCTATAAAAACATAAAAATTCATAAGAAAAATGATATTTTGAAGGAGTTTGCAAGTTTGACGATTTTGAAGAAAGAACAAGAGAGTAGACAAGGGTTTAAAAGAAATTTTGGAGATTTGGAAAAGAAAAAGAAGGAATAATACAACAAGTTTTGGGAATCCGAATTTTTATAACAAGAGGCAAGTAACTTTGCAAAACATATATGCTTTCTTGTTTTGTTTAAATTCTTAGAAGTATTTTGATAAGAAATCTATACAAGTAACTTTGCAAAACATACATGTTTTCTTGTTTTGTTTAGATTCTTAGACGTATTTTGATAAGAAATCTATACAACTAACTTTACAAAACATGCATATTTTTTTGGTTCTTAGACGTATTTTGATAAGAAATTTGTGCAAGTTTGCAAAACATACATGCTTTCTTGTTTTGTTTAGGTTCTTAGACATGTTTTAATAAGAAATCTGTGCAAGTAATTTTGCAAAACATACATGTTTTCTTGTTTTGTTTAGGTTCTTAGAAGTATTTTGATAAGAAATTTATTTCGAAATCCATTATTTCGAAATATTATAGCAAAATTTCTTTGAAATTTTCATAAATCCCCAAGACGAAATATCCATTAAAATCAAAATTTTGAACCTTGTTAAGGATCAATGTGAAGGTGATGTGAAAAACCTACCCAACAGGTTTATTTGTGGGTCTATGCTAGTGATGTAGTGATGTGAAAACCTGCCTAATAGGTTTGTATGTGGGCTTGTGTATGTGAGATGTGATGTGATGTGATTGTATTAAGACCTAAGAAGGTTAAAAAATGAATAATCATTGTGTTTATGAATTGTGATAACCTGTCTACAGGTTGGTATGTAGATTTTTGATAATCTGCTTATAGTTTGGTATGTGGACTTGTGATAACCTGTCTACAGGTTGGTATGTGGGCTTTTGATAACTTGTCTATAGGTTCGTATGTAGACTTTTGATAACCTGCTTACAAGTTGGTATGTGAGCTTGTGATGTCACTATGTGGTAGGAATTCGATCACCTGGGTCATATGTGTGAAAGATAAGAACCCAAGATGGGCTAAGAGTGATAAGTTCTGTTTGTAAAAGTTTAGAGATCCTAAGGTGAAAGAAATTAGAATGTGAGAATGTTTGAAAGAGTTTGTGTTTAAAGGTCTTTTAAGGATTCTATTGAAATGAAAGTTTTGAATGATCATAAGTATATAAGTGAAGGAGAAAACTCAGAAATTTGGAAAAGTAAGACAAGTATGTGAATCGTAGGAATAGACTAAGGTTTGTTTGTGATAATGCGTGTTTTTATAAACTATAAGAATAAGTTAAGTATAAGACAAATTATGCATATGAAAGTTTTGATTTTTGTAATTGAATACAAATTTTGTTTTAAAAGGTTAAGTTTAGTTTTTAGCAAAGTATATTTTAAGAAAAATGTTTTGAAAAACGAAATTCTTACAAAAATTTGTGCTAAGCTTTGGTCATATTCCGGTGTGTTTTGTATTGTTATTTGCAAGCTATGGACTGACCCATGTGCATTATTTTTCAAATTAACATGCTTCATAGGTGCTGTCCAATAGAGGCAAAGAAGACATAATATGTGATGAAGAGTTTTCATTGGAGGATTTAGATTTTGTTTTCTGTTTAGATTTTATTTGTTTAGTTAGTGATAATTATTTCAGTTTCAGTTTTATGCGGACTCCTATAAGGGAGATGTTAGTTTGCTTTAAGTTTATGAACCCATGAGTTTGAATTTTATTTTAGTATTGTTTATGAAAATTAATATTTGAAAGATTGAGAACTTGGATATGAATAAGGTTTAGATTTCTTCCACTATACTGATGTGAGATTATATGTGTGATTCCGATGCAGTATCAATGTGAGAAAAGCGTCTGCAAATGCGTAATAACTGTGTAAGAAAAGTGAAAATTTTACAAGACCTTTTTATAATATTCCGCTGCAAAGGGTCTTGAACATGTGTAAGCCAGAAGAATGTTAAGTGAATTAACATTCCCAAGTCTCTTCTAGGGATGGGATTTTGGAGCGTTACAAACAATGGTAAAACCGGTGCTAGCAACAGGAGACAAGGAACCATCAACAATGTGAGCCTTGTCCCTACCAGAACAACCACTATGAGAGGAAAAAAAAGGTTACATACCAGTCATGTAGTGAGTGGCACTGGAATCAATAATCTAAGAGGGGCTAGAAGTTGGAGAGGAAGCATTAAAACCAAAGTCATGAGTACTTGCAATGGTTACATAAGAGGTGGATGCAATACTAGAGGTAGAGTCCAACTGAGCCATAAATCAATAGATATAATCTATCTTATCACGAGTAAAGCTAAGAGACTCGAGCATTGTGGAGGGAATTGCAGGAAAAACAACATTGGAGGGAGTAGTAGCATAAGCACTTTGATGCGGACAATAAGAAGAGACTCTTGTATGTGCCACCACACAAGAGAGCAAGTTCAAGTCTTGTGTCATGTATGAGTTATTTCAATTGTTTTAAGGGGTGGGTTATTTTTGTAATAAGGTCAATAGTGCCAAGGGTAAATTAGAACTTTTAATTTCAAGGTTAGTTTAGGATTTTAGGTTAATCCCGTTTATGATGTTTAGCCCACTTTTTCAAATGTCAAAACTTGCCATTTTGGCTTGATTTTGGTGTCATTAGAGAGGTTATTCAGTTAATTTTCTAACAAGACCAAGATTGTGCAAATCCAAGGTAATTTGAAAAAGTTATGACCAAATTATCAAGGAGGTATCAGTGAAAATGGGAATAGTGTTTTTAGAAAGTTGACTTTTAGAAAATCTTAATTTTTAGTAGTTTTAGACTTTAGGAAAGTCATGTTTTAGATAGGTTTTGATTTTAGTATGTGTTAGGCAGTAAGTTTGAAGTTTTTAGTAGTTTCTAAATTAATAAAGTTTTTATTAATATATAGTCCCCAAGTTTAGGTGCTTAGCAAATTTCTAATTTTGTACTTTCTAAATTCTATAGGTTGTAAGCCTATTTAAAGGCACCCCTCCCATTGATTAACACGGTGAAGAATTCTTAAAATTCTATTGAATTGGGTGTTCCCAATGTGGGCCATAGGCTTGGTTTATCTCTCATTCTCTAAGGGTTGATGCCACTCATAGCTCTCCTCTCTCTTCTTCTTCGATAGGTGCAGCTGCAGGCTCCCTCTCTCCTTCAAGGTACATCTCTATTCGTGCTCTTTCTCTCTCATAATCTCTTATTAATTTCATCTCTTTTCCTATGCTACTCTCTTCTTCTTTCTATCATTATTCTTCTTATTCCTTTATCATCTTTTATGTGCAAGTGCTGAAAACCTCCAATAAAACACTTTCAAGTTTATGAAATTCCGTGATTTAACCTATCAAATTTTGTCGGGATTTAATGTAATTTTAACTGTATAACCCTTGAACACGTCAAAAACTTCTATAAAAATTTGGAATTTTTTGTCTCGTAGAAAGGTCATTTTGGTATTTTTTGTCCAAAATTATAGAAATACCCCTTTTGGCCCCTTCTACTTTTCTGTTTTTCTATTTTTTTATTCTAACCTCAATTCTACCATTCTATTTTTTGATTTCCCCTATTTTGTAGCTACTTAATTGCTTTGATATTCAAGTCTTGAATTTTTACTTCTGTACTTTAATTCTAACCATTATTTGAGGGTCTTGGAAATTGTGCTACATCAATTATGGTATCTTTCTCTTGTATGCTGCATCACACTTGAACGACCTCTAGCAAAAGAACTGGAAGAACTGGTACAACCATCAACATAAGAGCCACGCTAAGGTGGGCGACATGAGGCCTCTTGAGAACGACCATGTAAATCCCGACAGGTTGACTGAGTATAATGTGGGTGACCACAATGATCGCAATGTACAATCACGACTATCAAACATAGAGCTCTATCATCGGGCATCTCTGCCACCATGGGTGCTAACATTGGCTCTACCACCATGCTGGAAAGTAAAAGCTAAAGCAAAATGCTTAATCATAGGAGGTGGGAGCATAGCATGGCGACGACGTTCATCCCGGTGAAGGAAGGAACAAACCTCAGATAAGGAGACATGTGGCTAACTAAGAAGCTGTGCTCAGGCTTGTTCATACTCGGGATTTAAACTATGTAGGATCTCAAACACACGATGCTCCTACAAATAATGGTTAGAGGCAGCATCAGTTGGATCAATGGCGGAGAAAGTGTGATGTATGCCAATCTCCTCCCAAAGACTCAGCATGGCATTGCAGTATGCCAAGATGGATTGCTCCCCTTGTCCTATTTGCCACTTGCTAGTGGAGCTCCTATACGAGACCTATATGACCTTCCTCAGAATAGGTTTGAACTAGAGAGTCTCAAATATGCTTTGTCGAAGAAAAGGAACAAACATGTCTTACTAATAGACAACTTGATGTAGCATGTATAGAGATCCACAAGTAAATTATAGCAAGTTAAACCATAAGCTAAAATTTTATTCTAATTAAGTACTTGAAAACAATAAAGAAGGAAACTAAGTGATGGATCAACTCAACCTAACAAGATAAGACCTTAAATAAAGAAAATAAGTACCTAAACAGTTAAATTAATAACTACCTCTAACTTAAGAAGTTAACTAGCAATGTAATGAGTAAAGGCCTACTAATAATAGGCTAGAAAGAAGGTTATAGGTGCATAAATAAGGGCTGGACAGCAAGTAATCAAGACATAAAAAGGGTTCCTGATAATATCATAAGGGTATCCAAACAAGAATTAAATGAAGGGTGGTGTTTTACTCACTTGGGGAAACATGTAATAGGTGCTGGCAGCAACTAGGTGATTACATAAGACTAAGTAATAGGATTTGTATACCTGGGCAGCATCAAGAAAACATGTATGAAGTCTTAGTAACTGTCTTCAAGCATTGATACCCACACATTACCCTGTAGAATACTTGCACTGATGCTCCACTAACCAGCCACCAACATAGGATTCCAAATTAGACAAAAATTTCCTTTGAGAAATTTCAACAAACATGTAGGGATCAGAATATGGACAGCAACTTGTGATGAGAGTATAGAGGTTCTTAACAACGCTTTAGTCCATCAAACCCTTAGTCAGCTCTAAGCAAATCTCCAGTCAGGACAAGCAAAATGTAGTTCAACCAGTATTCAGTCCTTTTATCAAACACTGTAGAGGCATTTTATATAATCAGTAGTAGGCCTCTCAGGGTTCTTCCACTCCAGCCACAAAGTTATCACAGTAATGTATATGAGACCATGTGCAATGGGGGAGGGCTATCTTATGAAATATGTAGCTGATTTCCTGAGGCCTTATGAATTCCAAAAGAATGTAGAAGTCCCAAAAAAAATGGTTTAGCCGTATTGTCACGGACTCGTCAAGGTAATGCGGTGGCATGGCTGGCCTAGCATGTGGCATGGTGGCATTTCCTTAAATATTGCTCGATGACATTATCGTAAATAAGTACAATATGATTTTCTGGGATGGGTGATGTTCCCTTCTGGCAACCTAGGAAAGGCATAGTGTACACCTTGAGGAGGGGTGGATGCTCTGAGGCACCTAGGCCCTTGACATGAGCAGGAGGCATGTCAAAGCATGGGATGGCACAACGGACAGTGTAAGGCTGAGGACATGCTCCTAGCCCGCATGAGCTTAAATTGCGAGACATTCCCTAACATGGGTTAGGGGCAGCTCTTGGCATGCAGAGAGGTGTTGCCTTGAGTTTCTATGGGGGTTGGGTTCCCTCGTAGGACAATGCTTAGGGGCCCAGTGTGGCGGCACTACACATTTGTCTGAGGACAGTGGCTTTACTGTGTGTGTGCTACTAGCATGCGGTATGCGATAGTAGTGGCATGTGGGGAGCCGAGTGGGCTATCCCGTGGCCTTAGCACTCGGGTGTGCCTTGTCTTTGTGCGAGGAAAAATTCTGGTTTAGCCTTGGATAGCCATAGTGTTGGTATGGCAAGACTCGGGGTGATGTCTTGTGTGGAATGACATGGTGTGCGGGTAAGGTACCATGGCCTTCAGTGGGCTTGATGTCTCGAGCAGGGCTCGAGCGTACTGGGCCTTCAATGCCATAGGTAGAGCGTGGTGGACTCGGGGGTCATTTGAGATGTGCTTCGATGGCACGGCATGGGCACCGAAGTGGCTGACTAGTATCTCACATGGGCGGCGATGACAAGAGGAACCCTGCGAGTGGGATGAGCATTATGGGACGCAAGGAAGTCATTCATGGGCTGGTCAAAGGGGACTTGGCGTGACGGTACTCTAGGCGAGCAGTATCCTTGTCAGTGCATGTGGGGCATGTCGATGGGTCAGCGGAAGGGCTCAAATGGCTAAAAGGCTGACCTTGGCTGAGTGATGGTCGAGGTGCCACACGGTTTTAACAGAGAGAAATCTAGCCGACAGTTGGTATCAGAGCAATGTTAATGGCTAAGAAGTGGTCTCTGATACAGTTGGTATCAGAGCTGATGTTGATGAGATTACCTTTGATACAGTTGGTATCAGAGCAACAGTTATTGCTGGTGGGATGACCTCTAGTGTAGGGAGTATCAGAGCGTGCTTGGTAATGCACAGAGTCAGGTTGGTCAGGTGGGCTAGCTTGGCTAGTGTCTCAGTGGTGGAGATGGAATGCTCCGATATGGGTGAGGTATTGGGTATGATATTGTGGTTCTGAGTAGTTGGACAGACTCTGTTGATGTCTATTGTGTGGGGGGTTAGTGGTGAGACTTGTCCAGGATCGAGATGATGTCGATAGTAGAGTTGAAGCTTTGGTGCGACGGATAACATTGAAGCAACATTGGGTTACATTCAGAATGAGCTTACAGAGAATAGTCTTGATGGCTTGGGTGAGCAGCTCAAAGGCATGTCAGTGGGTGATGCTGAATGACATTAATGCCATGTAGTTCCGACGGACTGGGCTACCATGTAGTGTTGAGTTTATGTCAGGATGACTTGAGGAAATGTGTGCGGTTGCTCAAGCGGGAAAGGCACAGTGGTGCCAAGGAAATGAGTTGATGGTGGCAAGCCAGTTTGAGAATTTGAATGAATGGTCACTTGGGGTGAAGGCACAGGAAAACTCAGGTACTGAAGTGGTGCCAGACAGAGTTCAAAAATTTGTTCAGGGTGAAGGCAAGTGTGCTCAGGTAGTAGAGCGAGATAGTGAGACAAGAATAATAATTAGGATGGTTAGTCTGCTTGGGGTGAAGGCAAGTGTGTTCAGGTACTAGAGCGAAACAATGAGACGGATATGAGGATCAAAATGGTTAGACTACTCAAGGTGAAGGCAGTTGTTCTTAGGTACTAGAGCAAGATAGAGACAATGACATGGATATGAGAAGCAGATTGGTTTCACTCGGGGCGAAGGCAATGGTATGATGAGGTAATGGAGTGACACATTGACAGGGATTAAGTGTTGGCTCAAGGTGATGGCAGTGTGCTGAGGTACTAGGGCAACACAGGTGACAGACAAGAGTGGCAATGGACAATGCGTACTTAGGGTGAAGGTGATGAAGATTGAGGTACTAGGGTGTCATAGTGATTTAAGAAAAGCTTGTGGCAAGCTAAAAAAGACCTTCAACGGATTGAAGGCAAAGTGGTAACAATGATGGATGCTTTCTCAGGGTGAAGACACTGGATGTCGAGGTACTAGAGAGGCGACACAAGAGGATGGATGAGCTGAACATTGATATGTTTAGGGAGATCGAGAGGTATGGTGACAAGCTTAATTGAAGGAGCACTTAAGCTAGAGTGGGTAAAGGAAGCGATGACAGGTGCAAGTGTGCCATGATTGAGGTCGTTTGTTTGAGGTACTAGTGTGGGTAGAGTTTAGATGTGAGCTTTGTTATCTTGGCCGGTTGAGTGTCAGGGTTCATACAGATGAGAGTTAATATGGTACACAGGGTGAAGAACATTGCCAGAGCAGAATCAGGTGAAACCTCATGAATGAGGTATGGAAGAGCAAGGTGATTTGGCACAGGTGGTTGCGAGCATCAGGTGAAGGATGTTGGCTACGCATTAGACTTGACGGACTGAGTTCCAACAGGAGAAGGGTCAGTGTACCCAAGAGCTTATTGGTAAACGTCAGTGTGGGTTGATGGTTACATTGGCACAGTTTATAGAGGTGGACATAGGTTGGCTTCAAGCACCGGATAAGGGGTGTTGGCCACAGTGAAGGGAGCTCGACAGACTAAGCCCTGTGACATGGAAATGTTTGAAGACTTATGGATTGAATGCAGGTCAGTGTGGGTTGATTATTGCGTTGATAGATGCAGAGGTAAGTGAGAAGTGACTTGGTTTGATAGGTAGGTGGCCACAGTAGGAATGAGACTGCACGGAAGCTTATAGGTCACACTAGGAAGTGGATCAGAGTGGGAAGTCCTCAGAAGAGGCATTACACGACGGATAGTGTAAGACAATTTAGAACAACGGGGTAAGGTTGTTGGCTGTGAGGATGCAGCTTGGTTGGATAGGCAAGGGGACGTAGTATGAATGGGACTACATGGAAACTTGTTTATCAGAATTAAGGGCCGTTTGGGGTAAATAAGTCAAAAGGAAGATAAGTTCACATTGGTTGAGTCCTGGTGGAAGGGAGTACTATGCCACGACAGACTGTGGTTCGCTTGCGAGCCACACCTTGTGAGGTGCATGGGTAGGGGATCACAAAGGAGAAACCCGTGGCTCGACAGATAGAGTCACAACTTGGTTTTGGTAAAACTGAGCATTTGGGCGCAAGGTGCGTGCAACGGTCAGAGGATCATGCCTTTGGTGCAAGGCGGATTTGGGCTGATATTTAGGGTAGAGCGGAGCTTGGGCTGGGTTTGTTTGCCTGTTGAACCGTGTTCAGAAGTGTCTGAAGCCACAGATGCTAAGATTCAGTGGTGTTGATTGTGCTTGTTGGGTTAAGCAAGGGTCCTTGAGTGGACATTGATGCACAACATACTGTGCACGACTACACGTACACGATGGACCGTGTACATTATGGAGTTTCCGTACGACGGACTGTGCAAAGTGATACTTGGAGTGCCTTGAAGACTAAGGCAAGTGGTGAAGTAGGCGGTGTACAGGGGTTCCTAGCCGAGTTCAGTTTGGAATTGGGCGAGGATCAAAGTGATTGAGGCAGAGAAAGAAGTGTGCAAGCCGAAGTGAGCACCTGTTGTGGGTGTGTTGATGAGGGTGTCAACCAAACAAGTGGGGGAGGATGTCACGAACATGTCAAGGCGGTGCGGTGGCACAGGTGGCCTAGCATTTGGCATGGTGGCATTTCAGTAAATATTGTTGGATGGCATTATCGTAAATAGGTATAGTATGATTTTCTGGGGGGTGATGTTTCCTTTTGGCAACCCAGGAAAGGCATAGTGTACACCTTGAGGAGGGGTAGATGCTCTGAGGCACCCAGGCCCTTGACATGGGCAGGAGGCATGTTAAGGCACGGGATGACACGATGGATAGTGCCAAGGCTGAGGACATGCTCCTAGTCCGCATGAGCTTAAACTGCGAGGCATTCCCTAACGTGGGTTGGGGGCAACTCTTGGCATGCACAGAGGTGTTGCCTTGAGTTTTTATGGGGGTTGAGTTCCCTTATAGGACAGTGCTTGGGAGTCCGGTGTGGTGGCACTGCGCATCTGTTTGAGGACAGTGGCTTTACTATGTGTTTGTTATTAGCATGTGGTATGCGAAAGTGGCGGCACGTGAGGATCCGAGTGGACTATCCTGTGGCCTTAGCTCTCGGATGTGCCTTGTCCTTGGGTTGAGCAAAGTCTTGGCTTGGCCTTGGATAGCCATAGTGTTGGCATGGCAAGACTTGGGGTGACGTCTTGCGTGGGATGGCATGGTGTGCGGGTAAGGTGCCATGGCCTTTGGTAGGCTTAATGTTTCGAGCAGGTCTTGAGGATGTGCTGTAGGTGTGCTGGGCCTTCAGTGCTATAGGCGGAACGTGGTGGACTCGGGGGTCGTTTGAGATGCGCTTCGATGGCACGGTATGAGCACTGAAGTGGCTGACTAGTCGCGTGCCTGGGTGACGATGACAAGAGGAATCCTGTGAGTGGGATGAGTGACATGGGATGCAAGGAAGTCATTCGTGGGCCGGTCAAGGGGGACTTGGCGTGACGGTGTTCTGGGTGAGCAGTATCCTTGTCAGTGCATGTGGGGCATGTCGACGGGTCAAAGGAATGGCTCAAATGGCTGAAAGGCTAACCTTGGCTGGGTGATGGTCGGGGTGCCTCACGGTTTTGACAAAAAGAAAAATCTGGCCGTGACAGTATAATTCTATTCAGCGGGCTTTAATCCTTTTACTCAAAACACCAAAATTGGTGGTTCTTATGTAACCATAGAATATAACACATGGATTGGAGTTAAAAATATGAAGAAACTTCAAACAAATCTCTTAAAAGGGTGCTGGAAGAATATTTGGCCTGTTGTAAAGTGTCTTTTGATTTTAAAAAATGGCTTTCATGGTGTTTTTTGATGGCAACAAATTATTAGGAGGTAAAGGAAGGCGTGTATGGTGGAAGAATGATGAGGATGGGTGACCAAAGATGGTTTGATGGAATTTCCTGAGATTCTTGGAATTTTCTGAGTTTTGTATGAGTTTGGACTGAATGATGGGTGTGGAAAGATGGGGAATGGGATTTGGTTTCATGAAACCCAAAGGAAAACGATAAGTGTTGGATTTGGGTGCGGATCTGCTCATAGGATGACCAAAAGTCTGACTCACAACTTAAGATGAACTATCAGAAAAGGTCCATCTAGGCTGAACTTCCTTTACTCCTTCCTTTAACCTGATAAACAATTTGGACATCATCATCAAGTGACTTTAATATCGCATAACACAAATCTTGATGTAATTTGTGGATGTAAACCATTCTTATACATAGCTATCACTATGTCATCCTCCCACTTAGCCTTGGCACGCGTTATCAGGCAATAAAATTGAGTAGTATAAGTCTTAATTGATGCAGTTGCCTGTTGTAGATGTGTAAACTCCAAATGGGCTCTCTGCCTATAACTTGGAGGCTTAAATCTTCTTTTCATTGTTGTTCTCAAGTCTTCCCAATTTCTTAAGACACCAAGCCTTCTATCTTCTTCCTCATAATTTTCCCACCATATTCGAGTTGTATCCTTAAGTTTGGTCTCTGCAAATTGTAAGCGTCTACCCTCAAGAATCTCATGCCAAGAAAAGAATGACTCTACATTGTGGATTCAATCAAGGAAAACATCTGAATCTTGTCTACCATAAATGAACCTCGAGCTTAACATGGCAATCTAGTTTATGTTGGGCAGCACCATATGGATGCTCGATCCTCTCATCATAGCCACGCTTGGGTTGCTTAAACCTATCCCCAGTATCCCTTTTAGGATGGATCACTTCATGCCAAAGCTGTTGTGATGTTCCTGCACCATGTACACTCTGGGATTGTTGTAGAGGAGGAACTACTTAAGAATCTTTTCCATTATGGAGAGGTGGTTGATGGGCTGCATTAGAAGATTCTAGTGGAGGCAATCTGACGACAATCATATTGAGAGTCTTTTGCAATTTTTTCATCTAGGCCTACTTACCCTTCACATCACTATGAATGTCCTTCACAGTGTGATTAAGTTCTTGAATTTCTTTTGTATGCTCATCCGCCATGGTAGATAGTGTATTCACAG
Organism: Platanus orientalis; assembly: GCA_025762735.1. NCBI lineage: Eukaryota > Viridiplantae > Streptophyta > Magnoliopsida > Proteales > Platanaceae > Platanus > Platanus orientalis. The sequence continues at coordinate 712 of JAOXJP010063944.1, read as the reverse complement.
TGTGGACCATGATTTAGTGTTATGTAATCCCTCTTTAGAAGACCCCCAAAAAGGATTTAGGATAGCTTTGAAACAATGGAAGGGGTTTTGTTAGGCTCTTCTACCTTAAATGGGATGCCCTAAAATGATTAGGGACACAAAGAGAAGCTCAAGAATGTAAGCGATTAGGATACATTCAATTTAAGGTATGCCCTAAAATTATTTAGAAGTCTAGAAATAGATTTTAAATTAATTTGGGACACTTTTGAAAGAACCCTAAATACCAGAGATAACAGTGTGTACAATTTAAAAGATAAAGAAGAAATCAATTAGGCTTTTGTGGAAAGGATCCCAACTAATAAGAATTGATTGAAAAACCTGTCTCTGATACCATTTGATGTAGGATATCAAGGAAAACAAGATTCCTACACTAATCAATTATGAACAAAGCATAAAGATAGGTTTTTGAAATTTAAAGAATGCTGTAAAATTAAATAAAGAAATCAAGAAACCTAAATCTTTCACGAAATTGAACCAAAATAAAGCAATTAACAAAATAATGATTAAATGGATGAAAAAAAAAAGAAGACTCTAAGAAGAAATTAAAGAAAGATTGAAGAAATTGAAAAAATGAACAAAATCCCCAAATTTGGGTGGCTTGGCCCAACGGTAAGGCTTACCGTTAGCGTCCCTGGTGGCGCGGGTTCAAGTCACAGAAACAGCCTCTCCAAAA
>JAOXJP010063933.1:0-15552 GCA_025762735.1 Platanus orientalis | reverse complement strand
TTTCTTTTATCTTATATATTTATTTTTAATTATGTTTGCTTCATGAATGTTATATTGTGTTTTGTATATATATGTGTCATTTTTTTATTTAGTTACAAGGAAGAACGACTCCAGGTACGCATTCTAAATTTTTTATTTATCTATTTATTTTTTTGTTGGATAACATGTAAATAGATAGTTTGGTAAATAATAAAATTTGTATATACACTATACACACGTGCACTAGTTAGTTAGGGTAAAACACTTGCACATGTATAACACATTTCTTTAAAATAAAACACACTAATGCACTCACCATAAATAGAAAATAAATCCTAGAGTTGAACCGGTTTAAGTAGGTAACCGCGTATGCGGGTGGACCAAGGTGCCTAACACCTTCCCTGGTTCATAATCGAACCACTTACCCAGAATCCTTGAGTCGACCAGTTTAAAATGGAGCCAGACATTTCAAAAAAAATTAAAATAAAATTATTTTGTTTTCCAAACATAAATGTCTAGTCACATCTTTAGAAAGGCTGGTGGCGACTCCAAACCATCGTGGGTTAAGCCCATGATGAGTGGATCACTTTTTTGAGAGGTCCACCCATCGTGCGAAAATCGAGGCCCACACAGTTCACATCAAAATTTTCATAAATTTTCTAATATTTTGAAACATTCTAGCAAAATTTCTCCAAAATTTCCATAAATCCTTAAGGTGAAAAATCCATCAAAATCAAAATTTTGAACCTTGCCTTTATCAAGTGAGAAAGTCCAATGGTTACAGTTGTTGGAGATTTTCCATAGCAGAAATAGTGAAAAAAAAACTATAAAAAATGAATAATTAAGAGAAGATCAGAAGATGTATAAACAAAAGTAAAATAATTATTATCACCAAGGGATGGTATCCTTAGCACGTGACCATTCAAGGGTTGCACGTGTGAATCATATATTGCTTATGAAAATTGCAATCAAATATAAACTAGTCTATAGTTAAGGCATATGCTTACTAATTATGTTTCAATAAAAAAACTTTATATTAATTAAACATAATTAAATATGGAAGGTTCCATAAAAGGATAATGAGTTATCTCCTATGGGTAAACAAACTAAAAAGGTGAAAAGAATGTTGGCAATTTATTAAAAAGTTGTTTTGTGAAGATAAATTGAAAAAACACATTCCACCAAGAAAAAAAATACAAAAAAAAAAGATAAAAGTAATGATAAAGATAAAAGAAGGTTCTTATATATTTCTATGTAGATTTCCTCTTTTAGAAAGAAAAAAAGAAGAAGATTGGATCATATAGATGATTGCCAAGTTATATTCAATCTATCCCTGAATGTTCTTTGATATATATATATATATTAAGAAGAAGAAGAAGAGGATTGTTCAAAGGCAGCCCCAGGAAAATACAAATTGTCCCCCAGATAGGCCAGAGGGGATAAAGGCCAAACCTCAAAGATCTTGGCTGCAACACCATGTTTAGCTAAGTGGACAGCCACAGAGTTCGCACATCACTTTACATGGGACATAGAAAAAGTAGTAAAAGAACGGATAAGAATATTACAATCATGGATGAGACTACTGACAGATCAAAGAATTTCTCCATCCAAGTCCAAAAGGAAGGTAATGACTTCAAGGGAGTCTTCTTCTAGAACCAAACACCTAAGCCCTAGGACATGGGCTGTAGAAAGAGCTAAGTGTGTCGCTCGACATTTCGCAGATAACATAGAATCCATCGAGCAATGGCCTAAAACATCATGCGAAAAAGATCCCCTCCAATCTCTTATCACAACCCCCACACCACCCATATGAAAACTCGAGCAAAAAGAACCATCAAAATTGATTTTCACACTCTCCACCGGAGGCACCCAGGAAAGTCTAGCATTCCGCATGTCTGGTGTCAAAAATGAATCAAATCTTATAATAGTTTCATTTAATATCCTGAAAACAACAAAAGAGGCATTAAACATACTAAATGGAATCTTGCCAAATATAGCTTTATTCTGGGCTTTCTGTATATTCCATGCAAAAATAGCAATAGTACTCAGGACTTTGTTACGCTCAAACTTAGTCAAAAAATTCAAATTATAACATAATTTAATATAATCTGAAAAAATATTTGCGTTTTCACTCGAGGTTCTCAGGGAGAGAGGGGAAGCAAACTAAACTTGGGCCACACATTTACACTTAACTAGACAATGCATGGTGGACACTTTTTCCTCTTTACATAAAGGACAAAGGTCCAAGATTGAGATTTTTCTAATTGCTAAATTTTCTTTAATAGGGAGAGCCTCTTTACATGCATGCTAGAGAAAATGCTTAACTTTTGGGGGAATGTTTAGAGATCATATTGAATTCCAGGAGAAGGATGGGGAAGGAGGCTCACTCAGGGTCCTAGAAGGGATAGATGAACATTGGGGCCTATTGGAAGAGGAGATAAAATAAGTTTCCTTTACTGAGAAAATGCCTTTTTAATAAGGTAACCAAATTAGTTTGTCTACCATATTTGAAAGAGGAAGGGAAATTCTAAGAATACCCTTGGCTACTTCAGGAGAAATAGACTGGGAAATGCTCTCTAGATTCTACTCTCTAGACAATGGATTAATAAGTTGGAAAACCTTATGCACCTGAGGGGGATCTTGAAAATTAGGAAAAATAATAAATTGCTCCACATTTGGGACCTAAGGGTCTTTCCAGATATCAATATCATTTCCATTCCCCACTCTCTAGCAAATACCCTTAACTAAGAGATCTCTACCTTTAATGATGTTCTTCCAAGCCCAAGAGGCATTGTTTTTGCATTTAGTGAAGAGGAAAGGGACCCTAGGATAGTAAAGAGATTTTAGGAGTGTAACTCAAAGGCTATCCAAATTTTGAAGGATTCTTCATGCCTGCTTAGTAAGAAAGGTAAGATTAAAATTATGAAGATAACAGAAACTCATCCCCCCATTTTTTTTTTTTGCTTTTATGCATCTTATCCCAAGCCACCTAATTAATCTTCTTATCATTGTTTTTATTCCCCACCAGAACTTTCGTTGACTTGTTTTAATAGCCTTGTAGCAGCCTTTGGGATAAGAAAACATGACATAACATAGGAAGGAATAACAACCACCATAGATTTCATAAGAATTTCTTTACGAGCTTAAGAAAAAAATTTCCTTTCCACCCTTGGATTTTAAGTATGGCTCTATCTTTGATGTAAGAAAAAAGGGAGATCTTGTCTTGACCTATGGATAAAGGCAGACCCAAGTAAGACCCACTAGAGAGAGATTGTTTTATCCCGAGAATTCCTAAAACCACTCTTTTAAATTGTCTAGGGGTATTCTGACTAAAGGTGCCCTCAATATAAAAAAAAAGGAAAAGGAAAAGGAAAGGGAATAAAGGATCCCTATGTCTAAGCCCTCTAAAGGAGACAACCTCCGATCCAGGGGAACCATTGATAAGAACACAATAAGAAATCGAGGAGATAAATTTTTTTATCCACCCTCTCCATCTCAAATTAAACCCAACTATTTCCATCATAAAAGAAATCATGTTCTATTCAACACGGTCATTAGCCTTATTCATATCAGTCTTAATGGCTATATGATGAGAGTTGGACTTATCCTTCTTTAGGAATGAAGGACTTCATGAGCAGTGATGATGTTGTCCGAGATTTGATGACCCGTTAACAAAAGCACTTTGGTGAGGAGAGATAATTTTAGGGAAGACCTACTTTATTCTATTTGTCATAAATTTAGAAATGATTTTGTAGAAAGCATTATACAAACTTATAGGCCTAAAATCAGACATAGATTCTGGGCACTTGATTTTTAGAATAAGGGTAATGAAAGTCTAATTAATAGAGGACACATAGATACTCTGACTAAAAAAAACTCTTGACCGCCCCAATCACATCTTCCCCCACAACATCCCAATATTCTTGGAAAAGCCCAACTTGGAAGCCATCTAGACCCGGGGTTTTAAGCTTTCTTATTTGAAATACCTCATGATTTATCTCCTCATCACTAAATTTTTTATCAAGAAAAGCTTTAGATTCCTTAGAGAGGAAGAGATAAGATTTCTCAGTAATCTCTTGCATCAAGGACTTAGAAGGTTCATTAGACTAAAAAAGAGTAAAGAAAAAGCCCTTAGTAGTATTTGGATATTTGTTTGACCCTTGACCCAACTCCTATCCTATTTTTTTATGAAGACAATTTTGTTTATGCTCCTCTAGATGATAGTGGAAAGATGAAAAAAAATTGGAATTCCTATCACCCCATCTAAGCTAGTTAACCCTAGATTTTTTAGTCCACATGATTTCATTTTTGTGGATCCAACCATCCAGGTTTTCCTCTTCCTCCCTAATAGATTTAAGAGTCTCCTCACCAGGTTGAAGATTATGGAGAAGGGCTAGCTTGCATCATGCCTCCTTAATATTATTCTCAATATTTTCAAATATCATTTTATTCTAATACTTAAGGGAGGGAGGAAAAGCATATAATCTTTCTTTGAACTTAGAGAAACTATTTGGATTATTTTCGCTATTCCAAATAGAGGGAATATACTCCTTATAGTTTGGATGGCTAGTCCAGGCCTATTCAAACTAGAAAGATTTAGAAAGAAAGCAAGATCTAGGATTAGTTTTCAAAATAAGGCAACTATGGTCAAATCCTTAAGAAATCGAATTTTTCATACTAGCTTTAGGGACGAGGGATTTCCAACCATCATTAACAACCACCCTAATAAGTCTTTCTTTTATGTGTTTATTCCCACTTTGTTTATTGATCTAGGTAAAGTGCGGTATAAGGTGGCCTAAATCCCATATATTCCCATCCTTCAAAATTTTATGGGCTTTCATAATACTACTATTAGGAACGCGATTCCCTTCCATTTTATCTCCTCTATCCCAAAGACAGCTTCACTCTCCCATGCAAAGAAGAGGACCAACAGTGTTAGACAACTTTGAAATGATAAGATCATAGAAGGTAGACCTCAAGTTCTTAGCAGGATCCCCATAGATAAAAATAGCCCTCCGGTAAAGATTTGTCACATAGTCTTTGATTTTGGCCACTATAAATCGGGGATTAAGCTTAAAAAATCTAACATCAATATCATACTTCCATAGGAGAACCAACCACCCCCCACCCCCTGACAAGCCAACGGAATTAGCTTTCGTACTCTAACTTTTCCTGAGGCCAGATTTCTTTAAAAACTCATCACCATGAAATTTTGTTTCAAATAGAAACACAATCTATATGTTTTTAGACTTTATCATAGCCCTTAATGCTCTAGTTGTCAGGGATTTCTCGATTCCTCAGCAGTTCCAAGTGGAGATCCTTATGGACAACTAAGGTACTATTTAGGGACAAGCACGGAACCTTTTCAGAAAGTTTGGATAATTTTGGAAGGGAAAAAACACAAACATATTGTTCCTAATACTCTTCAAAATAACATACCAGGATAATTCCCATAATTTGGGATAGAAACCCCATTCTCCCTATATAAAATCTCTCTAGACAACTTATTCTCAAGCAACGTAAAAGATGAGAAGATCTTATGATTAAGCCAGGGCATATGGTTTTCCTCCCTACTTAACAATATAAGGATGTACATAAACACGGATATGCAATATAGAAGAGTTCTAAAAGATTGATTCTCTTTAAAATAGGGTACATGGTAATCAAACATGTAGAAATATGTAATCATAGAACTTCCCTTAACATTTTTATCCATCTATAGCAAAAGACTAACATTAAAATATGAAAAAAAAAGTGGAGTCATCCCAAGAAAACTCTACACGGGTCTATGGGACGTGCCTATTCCAACACCGCCAACTCGTGGTGAGAATTTCAAATCCAAAGGTAGGGCAGCATAAATCCGGAATGATAAGGAAGAAATCTGATCTCTTTTTAAATTGCTACTACCCCTAATCTTAAGCCTGTGATTACTACTTTTCCTCAAAATGCCTACTAGCAGCCACTTACTATTTGAAAAAAGTAAAATACTACTAATGCTGCAAAACATAAACAAGGAGATGCATACCTTTCTCTGAGACTTAATGAAAATACAAAAAACTTAGAGATGGTTGTTACCTCACCCCTACAAGCAAAGCGGATGTATGGGATCTTAGCTTGTTCCTAGATTTCCCCATCATCAGCATTGTCATGCTTCTTTGACACCTCTGAATCCATCTCCAACAATTGTTGGACCATAAAAGGGGATAGCCCAATCACCATCTCAACCAAACCTTCCTTATTTATGATGGGATCATGGGAGGATGAGGTTGAGGGGCTTTGCTTTGTTTTTGGTCAGTGGAGTCAATGTCCTTAAGACACTTTTTGCACATAGCCTCATCAACTTCCATCAGAGAAGAGATGGAGTTAATGACTAGCATAAAACACTCCAGGCACTCATAGCCCACTTCATTCAAACAGTTCAAGCCCTTAGAGTAAGCACACCTCTTTTTTTAGTCTAGTTCATAGTCATCTACTATCTCTTTTAAAGGTCTCCCTCTTTTACCAGACTGCAAGTCAAAATTTGATGGAGAAGAGACAATAGCTGGTTCCTTCTCTAATTTCCCCATTGGCTTACCTTCTGGGTGAATCGGGTTCACCCCTACCCTCCTTAGAGCTGGAACCTCCCCCCCCCTTCGATTTACACCTCATGGATATAGGCCCACCCATCATCGCTTTATCCAAAGCCACAACCATGAGAATGGACCCACCCATCATCGCTTTATCCAAAGCCGCAGCCATGAGAATGGACCCACCCATCAACTCTCCTTCCGGATCAATTGCCTTGGAAATGGGCACCCATATCAAAGCCTGTTCTGGGTCCGACATAGCTAGGGCTGCCAAGTCATCAAGCAAGGTGGAACCCTTGGATCCCACAAAAACCATAGTTGGCGATGGGAGGTCTTACTTGGTAGCTTTTCCATACCCATGCAGAGTCTGATTTGTATCAAACGGTTGAGACTCCTCTTAGGATACTTCTAAATCCTCAGGTGAAAGAGACATGAGAAGGTGGGATTCAACATGCAAAGTTGGCATCAAAACTAGAACATGCCTTTCCTTCATTGGCTCTTGCTTCGCCATCTTAGAATGGATAGTGATTAAGGCATGTTGGGAAGGTGGATACATGAAGCTTTCTGTCTGCTCTTCTTGTGCCAAAAGCTAGTTCATGGTAGACTAGTGTCCTGCTAATGGGTGAGTCAATGCTCCATGTGTCGACTTTATAATCTTTTGTTGCCTATCATGGTAGAAATAAGCACCTTCTTTGTTAGGATCTAGGATACTCGGGCTAGTGACTGTTGGAATCCCAACTGAGCTTGCATGGTGGGCCAATTCCAACTCACCCAATAAGGTCCTTACGTGACTCAGAGTAAAGTTGTTCACCTGAGTCACAACTTGGTCATCTCCTCCACTATTTGTTTGTCCAGAGACTATAATGTTCCTAGCCAATTTGAAGCATTGATGAGGACCCAAGAATCGCACCCCCGAATCATACGTTTTTCGTTTAGGCAACTCAGCTCTAAGACCCATAGCCAAACCTCTCATAGGTTTAATGGAATCAACCGGCTGTCCATTTCTTCTCTTTGAATTTCATCTCACATTCCTTATCCTCATGATCTAAACGACCATAGTAATAGCAGTAGTTTCCCAATTTTTCATTCTTTGACTATAATGGGATAAACGGTATCATCTTCGCATCTTAGCCTGAAAGATTGAATGAGAGGTTTTGTTATGTCTATCATGATTCTAACATGGAGAAAACCATGTTCTCCATGATCAACCAATTTGAAAGTACCCATTCTTTTTCTCTAAAACCTTTTCTGTTGCATCTGTGAAATGATTTCATGGCACACAGTGGAATTAGATCCGAAACACAACATCCCAGAATTCAACAGCTTTCGGACTCATACCTGGATTCCATGTTGTCAAGGCTATGGTGTTCTTCTTGAAATTCCAATGACCATCTATCCAAAGCTTATAGAAGTCCATGGGGGAGGTCAAATATAACCCTGTAGCTATCGTTCTCCAATGGATAAATATCCACAGGTTTAGACCAAGTCCAAGCTTAAGTTATAAGTTGAATAAAGAGGGCTCTATTATGAGACATTCCTATCAAGGGTTTGGCAAGGACCAACAATGACTATTTCCCATTGATATCATCATTACAGTGCCTAGCCATTATTACTTCCTGGGTAACATTACATGAGGCCCGTAGTTAATACAACAAGTCTTCTTCATTTTCTTCATGGGATACTTGTAGTTCTGTGAGATCTACAACCTCAGACAAACCCAGGCTTTCCTCCATCGCCCAGCTATGGGAAAAGGAACAATCAATGGGAACTCTTCTATTGAAAAGATAGTTGAAACAGAGGTCCAGTCACCTCTTATGGAATCTCATTAATTAAGAACAAGAGCACAAACATGCACACATCTCACATGGAATGAGAGCCCTTGTGTGCAGCCCTATAATGCCCATCAGTTTATTAACATCTCTTTCTCTCTCTCAAATGGCTTAACCGTGGGTTCATTTCTAGTACCATATATATATATATATATATATATATATTACAAAGAGATCCGTGTGTTCTTTGATGGACAATAAGAAAGAGTATTTATACTGGCCGAAATCAATCAAGTTTTTATAAAGTAAACCATAAGAACTTACCAGAAAAAACAAAAAAAATAAAAGATAAAGAAAAGATTCTCCGAAAAGGATATGTTGAATCATTATCATTTGCAATATAAATAAAGACCTTTTATATTGCTCACAAATATTAAAAAAGAGATAAAGAGAGAAGGAATATTTTAAAGTAAATGGAAGAATTATCTAATAAGAGTATCTTATTTATATAGTATCATCACTCTTAGTAAATGTGACTCTTGGTGGATCTTGTCCTTTTTTATTATCTTCTTTACAAACCAATTGTATCTGGCTAAAAGGGGTCAATTCATTATTTTGTGTTTTGATCATGTAATTAATGCTTTCTTAGAATTATAAATAGCATTTTCTTGACTTTTCAAGGAGTTGGTTTTCAGAGGAATACTTTTTTCATTTCAACTAAAATAGGAAGAGATCTCCTTGAACACATTATTACTATTCTACTAGAGAATATTAAGAATAATTAAAAAATAAACAGGTCCCTACAACTTTAAGAGGCTTTAATGTTGGTTATTCTATGAATCATGTAGTAAGTATATAGAAATATACAGGTCCCGCAAGCTTTAAGAACCTTATTTTTTTGAGTGGGGGATTTTTAACTCTTTGCATAATTTTTGAATGGTTGGATTTTATAACATCAAAATTATAGACTGGTTTCAATGTCATGGGACATGTTGGAATTGCCTTCACCAAATTTTCTGAGTGGGATACTCCATTAAGGCAACATGGGATAGTACGGTTATATATTCCAAATATAAAAAGGTACATGAGTTTGTGTACATATATGTTCAAAAATACTTTTTCATAAAATTTCTTCTAGTTGACCGTTAGTTGATCATTAGTATTTGGACATACATGTATTCATATATATATATATCCCTATCACACCTCTTCACGCGAGATGTATCCATATGGTTGAACAACTATGCCCTTGTTTCATCTCTTGGGAAGAAATGTCTCTTACTTTAAATGAGTTTAAAAACCATTAGTAGGCATGTTTAAAAAATGAGTTTTACAAAATTCTTAGGTTCCTTTACTATTTTTTTGTTCTTGAGTTCTTGTGGCATACTTAGATGATAACTAGTGTTTAGAAAGTGATTCAAGATAGTACCTTGTCTCACTTATTTGTGTTCTACGTTGTTCATTATATCTTAAAGTTTTCCTTGCTAGAACCCATTTTGACTTGTAGTGGGGATGAGTACAAACTTAAAGACAACGTTTGTAATGTCCCTTAAATTAGTGTAACACAATCATCTTCTCATATCTCTCATTTTCTATTGTTCAGCAAATTTCATACTATTTTTTTCCAACAAGTATTGGCCACATTAGTTTAGGTCCCGAATTATGATTGCAAAAATCTTATCTAGTCTTAGTTGTGCTGACATACTAAAATTGATATGTTAGCTTTCACTAGAAGCATTGATTAGGTGAAGAAGGTGTAATTTATTAGACTTGTTAGTGTAATTGTTGTATGTTGAGGGAAGTTGGGTAATTGGGTGGTATTTTGTTCTCAGTTACTTACTCTATTGATGTAAACATGGTAATGTTCCTTTTAGACTTAAAGCTAGGACAAGTGAAATGTTACAACAGTAATCCTAGAGGGGAGTGAATAGGATTTCTTAATTAATTTGCCCATTTTTACTTTAACTTGTGGTTGTTATCATTTCCTTTTTCAATTTATTCACATAAGTGGGTGTGTACTTCAATGTAACTACTTGAGAATAATATCAAACATATGCTAAGCAAGAGTAGTATAGAGTATAACAATGGAAAGACAAGCAACCACACAATCACAAACCACAACACAAGATTTATAGTAGTTCGGCACTCAAGCCTACTTCCACTCTTCTAAAGCTCACTACTGAGCTTAGGTATATTTCATTTAGGTACTATTATAACCTAGGTCAATATACAAACCCAACTACTTGTTCAATGGCAAGTTAAACAATAACACTCGGTGTCTCCGGTGAGTGTGCACTACTTTCGGTGTCTCCGACGGAGGTAGTCAAGCTTTCGATGTCTCCAGCAGAGGTAGTCAAGCTTCTGATGTCTCCGGTGGAAGCAAAGCAATAAAAATAAGAATATAAAAGCAAATGAATGCAAAGTCAAGCAAATATTACCACAATATGGTTGATGTTGCTAGTTTCTCAATGTGTGAGATGCTCATTGTTGAACTGATATGCCTTAGATACCCACAAGCTCCAAGTACTTGTCTCTAGTGCTCCTTGAGCTCAGCCAAAGGTGAGTTCCTCTTGAGAAAGTGCTCACCACAACCTCTCCTCAATAGTAGAAGTGATACTCAATAGGAGAGAAAGAATGAGAGAGAGAAGTGTAGAATGCTAGCTACTAAAGCTCAATAGTCTATAAGCAATGAAGGTTTACACAATGAAGAGGGCTCTCAAAATAGTATGCCTTTTAGCTCTCTCAAAAACTAACTTTGAGTGTTGGAGATTACTTACCCTAAAGGGAAAGGTCCATTTTATAATAGGGAGGAGCATCAATGGCCTTAGGATAGGCATATGAAAAATAAAGAAGCATTTTGGGCCTTTAGATGAACCAAAATGGGGTTCAAATTTCAAAATTCTCTTCTAAAATTTCATGAATTTTTTTTTGTCAAAAATGCCCTCCAAATCAATTGGGGGTTTCACAATCGGTTTATGCTCCAAATCAATTGCCAAACTCACAATCGATGTCGAGAACCTATTAAGCCCCAAATCGATTTAGGGTTATGTAATCGATTGACGTTTTGGGGATGTTTCCCAAAACTCTTAGCAAAACCGATTTGGGCCTATGGGTTTTGGCATCGGGTGTCATATTCTAATATAAAAATTTGTACTAAAACTAATTGCAAGTTTTACAATCGGTTTCGACTAAACAAATTTGTACTTTATATTTAAGATGATTTCTTTAGGTTGTCCTTAGGAATCCAGGTTTTAGTATTCTTGAGGACCCTAAACCATGTCTAGGAGTAGTTTTAGACACACAAAATGATGTTCATGCATGATATATACCTTCCTTGGTGTGCCTCTTCCTGGTGTTCTTCCTTGGCCTTTGGTCCTTCTTGGCTTCATGATATGAACTTGTGAGGTTACATAGGACACTTACAAGACTACTAGCACTACCCATATGCCCACCATATGCCCATGGGATTAACATACATCAACAATCTCCCCCTTGTCAATTCCATGGTAAAACTCAAATACACATTTAGTTACAAATTACATTAATGTCCCACAACCCAAATTGGACTCATCAATATGCAAGAGTAAGAGTTTAGCTCAATAGTCTTGAAATCACTTGTGCTTTGAGTCAATAAGTCCTGCAATCACAACCACAAAACAACCACCTTTCTCATGTCAAATGGCCAATGAATAAACAATATATTTGAATAATGTAAGCATAAGAGAATATGTATAAAATGTGCAACAAGTGAGTTGTTTTGAATTTTAGGTTGATGTTATTTAAGGTTTTAACTCCCCCTATGTTGGTGCTCTCTCACTAGATATGAAGTGATACACATACCTTTGTACCTCTCTTTCATGTTCAATGTGAATTGAGTGACTCCCCCTCACTCTCACATCACCTCCACAAATCCAAATGTTGATTTGAATAAATCTCTCCCCATTTTTGGCAAGAAATAGATAATGAGATAAAGGTAAAGCCAAGGACAAAGAGAAATGGACAATGGCAAATATAGATCAATGATAAGCAAAAGCCCATTGGGCTACATCCATTAGTTCAATGGGGAATCATCCCCTAGGTATAAGACATATGAACAAAACATCTAATAAAGAGAGCCCCTATAGGGCATGATCAGCTATACATCAGAAAATATGACACCAACATCACTTAGAATCACTGCTCTCAACAATAATGACTCTCTCAGCTCCATCCAAAGGTTGATCCTCCCCATTCTCATAATCATCATCATAATAGTAGTCATTATAACCATCATCTCCTCCATCATCCTCATCATCATCACCAACAACATCAACAGCTCCCACATCCTGGACTGCCTCCTCATGAACCACTCAAGCACCTGGTGCAATAGTGGCATCATCCTCGGACTGAGGGTTTGCTCACAGTTGTGGAGACTGCACCTCAAACCCGGTATTGACCTTGGGCTTAGAGTCAAATCCACTTACTAATCTCAAGCAGATGGGATGCTAGGGATGATCAGCGTTGTTGCATGCTACAAGCTGCTTCTGGTTGGAAGCCAAGGTCTTCTAGTTCTTCAAGACTTTGGACACCTTCCTGACTAGGGTGTAAAGGAGGGTTATCATCGATATATGTGTAATGATAGTGCATGCACATGAGGGTCTGGCTGTGAGGCCTGAAGCAGTGTTAAGCATACCCATCTTTTGTAGGGTGCCATGCCCTACTGCCTTTCTAGCTTTGCGACCCTTAGGTACCACTTTGAAAGGTACCTTTGTTGCCTAAAGAATCTGGGTGATGAGAGTGGGATAAGGCAGGCTCCCAGTTGAATGCGCCGCCTGGTGTGACCTAATCATCATGTGGCACAAGATGACTTGGAGATCGATTTGACGGTTGTTGAGGGTCCCATCAATGAGGTAGGTGGTGTTGTCTGTCAACACACTCATATTCATGATAGGAAGTATGTTGTAAGTAAAGATGCGGCGAAGGACTTGAAAAATGGGCTGACACTGCTTGTACGGCATATGTTCAAGCCAGTTCACAAATTTTTTGCATAATTTCTCCACTATTCCACTTTTTTGCTCCAAGGAGAGGTAGTGAATCGGATATGGCAGTGGAGCAGGAGGACAAGGAACCCCTAAAATCTAGGAGAGGATGGTGGGGTTGACCTCAACTGGGGTGTTGCACACAATGGTCTAGAACGAAAGCGCCTTGTTGTTAATGTCAAACATGTTCATATAGAAGACGTGAACGACCTCTTCCTAGACTGGCTCTGATATTGAAATAAAGGGCATCCATCTCTGTCCTTCTAATCGCTCTATCAACTAAGCCATCCGTAGTGCCTCGGCATTAATGGATCTCTCCATGATAATGGAGTGTGGTAAGAAGATGAGCTAGAATCTCTCTAGACTCACAACATTGCAGCATGGAGAGGAGGTAGCATGTCTCTTCGATCGCTTGTGTGGTGGTGACTGAGTCACCAATCACTTCCCTGGGTTATGAGGAGGGTCCAATGAAGATTCACCCTTGAATGTGGTCGTCTTGGTGCAATGAGGCATGATTGCATAGCTAGAAGACAAGATCTCAGATGGAAAACCCAAAAATGGAGAAATTTAGGCTCTAGAAGAAAACTTAAAGTTGTTAGAAGTGAAAATGACAAGAAACAAACTATTTTTCTCCTTTTAAATCGCATGCAATTAGTTGGACAAAAATACCCCCAAAATCGATTGCGAAACCCCCAATCAATTTGGAATGTGGATTTTTAGATTTGTCTTCCTTTTTCTGAAGTAGAACCCCTCCACTCAATACCACATACCATCCCATGCATGTTTAAGTCCATGATACTCTCTATATCCCACCATGACCTCGGGAGAATCACACGTGATCCCCCTAAATGGTGCATAAGCCTATAGCACTTCGAAGATACTCAAATCGCTTGGAATCAAGGGGTTTGGTTAGGATGTCTACTAATTGATCTTCGGTTTTGACATAATTCAAGGATACAACCTTTTCTTCCACCAATTGTCGTATAAAGTGGTGTCTTATGTTAATGTGTTTTATCCTAGAATGTTGGACAGGGTTCTTTGAGATGTCAATAACACTTTTGTTGTCTACAAATAGACTCATAGTGCCTTGTTCTAACTCATAATCTCAAAGCATTTGCTTTATCCATAAGAGTTAGGTGCATCCACTACCAGCTGTAATGTATTCAGCCTCAGTAGTTGATAAAGAGATGGAGTTTTGTTTCCTGTTATGCCAGGAGACAAGACTGTTGCCTAATTAAAAGCAACATCCACTCGTGTTCTTACAATCCTCCACATCACCAACCTAATCAGCATCTGAGTAACCCGTTATCTCAGATGTGGTATCAAATGGGTACCATAACCTAAACTCTATAGTCACGTGGATATACCAAATAATCATCGTAGCTTCCTTAAGATGTGATTCTTTAGGGGCAGCTTGATATCTAGCATATGCACCTACACTGAATGCAATATGTGGTGTACTCGCAGTCAAGTAGAGCAAACTCCCAATGATGCTTCTGTAGTAGGTGGAATCGACCTCAGCTCCCTCGAGGTCTTTACTGATCTTGTCACTTGTGTTAATGGGTGTGCTAGCTAGTTTGGATTCTTGTAGTCCAAACTTAGAAATGAGGTCTCTTGTAAACTTGGTTTTGCTCAAAAAGATGTCATCATTCATTTTCTTTATTTGTAGACCTAAGAACTATTGTTCTCCTTCTATACTCATCTCAAATTTTGATTTCATTGTTTAGGCAAAACCATGGGACATCTCCTCACTAGTAGAGCCAAAAATGATGTCATCTACATAAATTTGAGCAATGAGTATATGACCATTTTGTTTCTTGATGAAGAGTGTTTTATCAACACTTTCTCGATCGAAATGGTGATCAAGAAAAAAAATTGTGAGTCTTTCATCCAAAGCTCTTAGAGCCTGTTTGAGACCATACAAAGCTTTCTTGAGTAGGTATATGTAGTTTGACAGATGAGGGTCCACAAATCCCTCTGGTTGCTCAACATATACTTCATCTTGGAGAATTTCATTTAGGAATGCACTCTTGACATCCATTTGACATAACTTGAATTTTAAATAGCATGCTATAGACAAGAGGATCCTAATGGATTCCAACCTTACAACAGGGGAAAATGTCTCATCAAAATCAATGTCTTCTATCTGTGCGTACCCCTTTGTAACTAACCTGACCTTATTCTTAGTCACAGTACCATGTTCATAGTGTTTGTTTTTGA